>CAUYON010160608.1:0-23515 GCA_963573935.1 Arctocebus calabarensis
ATCAAGGAAATGCCATGAAGGATATCTGTAACAGTATGATCAAAATATTTTTGAATGTATATGAATCGTGCCCTGTGATTGCACCAATGTACATAATTATGATTCAATAAAATTATTAAAAAAAAAAAAAAAAAAAAAAAGAGTACAGGTCAAAATGCTGAGCCCAGTGTGAGGCACAGCATATGTGCTCAAGAAACAGTCATTATATTATCAATATCTGCATGGTTAATATTGTCATTGCTATTGTTAATTTCTCAGACCCACTTAGGTTACATATTTTTTAAGAGTCCATATGGCTGAGTTTTTAACCAAAAGCTGACACTTTTGGCCTTTGTGTGTTCAAGGGACATTCTATATAGTTCAGTCTCATTCTATTTGAACAATCATAATCACATGCCTTTGGGGCAATCCTTTTTTAATTAATTAATTAATTTTTTTGAGACAGAGTTTCACTTGGTCACCCTTGGTAGTGTGCTGTGGCATCATAACTCATAGCAACCTCAAACTCTTGGGCTCAAGTGATTCTCTTGTCTCAACCTGCAGAGATGCCTGTCACAATGGGACTACAGGCATCTGTCGCAATGCCCAGCTAGTTTTTAGAGAAGGGGTCTTGCTCTTGCAAACTGGTCTCGAACTCCTAAGCTCAAGCAATCCACCCCTGTCAGTTTCTTAGAGTGCTAGGATTACAGGTATGAGCCACTGCACCTGGCCCTGGGCACTGCTTTTAAAAGATGCTGTTATCACATCAGTAAGCATGTGGCAAGTTGTCCATGCTGATCACCTGTCCATGGAAGCTTATGTTTGATCCTCACAGCAGCATTAAGAAATATGTGATATTAGTGCCTCAATTTTGTAGAAGAGGAAATGGAGAACATGAGATGCAAGGAGACAAAGACTTTTTCTTGTTCTCTGTTCTATCTTTAGCCCATACTATCGTGCTCATTCCATAGCAAAAACTCAGCAGATACTGTGACCAACTCAGAGGATGTATGAATGAATGAATGGAGAAGGTCACTAAGTCCTCCAAGATAGCCCCAGTGGAGCAGCAGAGATTCCCAACCAGACAGCCTGGCTCTGGTCATCCTTCTAGGCCTATACAACACAGCTGTAGTCCCTGCTGTCCTGGAAATCCATCTCTGCAGCACTTTCTCTGTCCCTCTCATTGTATGTTGCACCTTGCCTTGGTCAACCTCATTCAGGACCATCGCTGTCTCCCCTAACAAACTGCAGTGCCTTGTAGGAAGATCTCTGAGTCTGAGCCACCAAGGTAGCCCCCACTCTGCTGCCTGATGAGTGTCAATCAAAGATTTGGTAGCTTGAAGAGCTGTGGCTTCAAAGCAGCCTCACCCTGTTAGCTAGCGGTTGTCCTGACCACTCTCATTCATTTAGTACTGAATAGGGGCTTAGCACAGTGCCAGGCAGGATGCATGAACTTTCTTATTCTATTCTCACAGCAATCCCATGAAGATGGAATTATTATTATTTTTAATTATCGTTACCATTATAGTTTTCAGGAGAGGGGAAATGACTGCCTAAGAAGTTATTGCAGGTGTCAGAGTGAGTCTTCAGAGCAGCTCCACTGGCAGTGGTCCCAGGCACTATCCTCATGCTCCACTTTGGGGATAGTATCCAGGCAGTAGACACAAGGAATCCTCAACTCCAGGGAGACGAAAGTGAAGCAAGTCTGCTGCCATTCGATGCCATGCCTACTGCGGGGCTGCTGTAGGTTTTGTGTGGACGGGACAGTCAGTTCCATTTGGGTGCCAGGTCACCAGTACCAGTGTATTTGGGCTGCTATTACAAAATACCACAGACAGGTAATTTATAATACCTGACATTTATTGTTCACATTTCTGGAGGCTTGGAAGTCCAAGTCCAGGCTGCTGGCAGATTCACTATCTGGTGACGACCCACATCCTAGTTCATAGACCTCACTTTTTAACTCTGTGTCCTCATATGGTGGAAGGGGTGTGGGAGCTCTCTGAGGTCTCTTTTATAAAAGAGAGGGTACTAATTCCATCGATTAAGGCTGTACCCTCATGACATAATCTCCTCTCAAAGGCCCCGTCTCCTAATGCCATCACCATGGGGGTTAGGATTTCAACATATGAATTTGAGGGATGCAAACATCTAGACCAGTGGTTCTCAACTCTCCTGATGCCACGAATCTTTCATACAGTTCCTGTGGGTCATGACCCACAGGTTGAGAACCGCTATTCTAGACTATAGCAATTAGGAAATTGTTAGCTTAGCCCGTCTCAAGTGCTTGTCAGAGGTCACTGACAGGAGCACCTGGCTCAGATGGTCATCCGCGTGTGCTTCCTCATCACTGGCCTTAGAGCTAGTTGGTGTCCTTTTCCCTAGCCCCACTCAGATTGGAATCTACCAGCCCCTGGCTTCCCTGGGATGCATTAGATAAACCCAGTCTCCTCTCTGGACTCTTAAACCTGCAAAGTGCCCCGACGTGAGGTGAGAGGAGGGTCTGTCTCCCTTTCATCTCTCAGGCCCTCCTTCCTCCTCTGGAACGACTCTCTCTTCTCTTGGAATGGGGACCAAGGACTTCACTTGGATGCCAACCTGCACATGCCTCCTTCTCTGGTTTGCTGAGGGACAGGGAGCTTGTGTTTCTGACCACATCTTCCCTGTATATGGCAAACGAGAGAGCAGCCCCTGTCTGTTAGATTGTGGGGAAGCATGTGGATCACAGTTGACCCTGGATAAATGTCTGCAGTGTGCCCTGGTGGATTGACCAGAGACCTACTGTCTCAAAAGGAAACTGAGTCAAGCAGGCTGTTAGGACTCGACCCTCACAGTGCCACGATTGTATTGAGGACCAAATACTGATATTCCTCCGCCCCTCTACACCTTTGCTGAAGTCCCTCCTACACACTCTTCCTCATTTGTCTGTTTCAGATTGTCATGGACAAGCCCTTGCCTCCCCTCTCCCTGCCTAAGCATCTCTCCAAAGTGTCCTTTCTGAAACATATTCTTTGCACAGTCACATCACAATGTCTCTTAGAAACATGTCCAAAATAGGTTCACATGAAATTTAACCTGGCCTTATGTAATCTCAGCTGCCACACATCCAAAAACTCCCAAAATATTCTCAGCTCTGGCCACCGGAAACTGCAGGTGGCGTGCCCAAAGCCCCTGCCCACCCGTGCTCTGCCCCCCAGGCTGTGGCGTATGCTTTTCAAATGGTGTGCCATGAAAAATTTTAAACACCATTGATTAAATTATTCTTGGAAGACGTTCAAAGCACAGTAGATATATTCTTTGTTTTGCTCTTCTTGTGTGCCATGGAGTTTAACTATAGTTTTAAGTGTGCCATGAGATTAAAAAAAGGCTGAAAAACCCCTGCTTTAGAGCCTTGGATCCCAGCCCTGCCTTACACATAGAGTCCTGAGTGTCTTCAGTTACAGAACTGACCATGCTGCACTGACATTTTGTGGTTTTACCTCATTAAACTGGGACCCTCCTGAGGGCTGAGGCGTCTCTCAACACCTCTGTCTTTTGAGCTCCTTCCCAGGGGAGATTTTGACCTGGAGTAGACACTCAGTAGAGCTTCTTGTACACATAAAAGATTTATCATGTTGCCTCCGGAAAGAATGATGAACCTTGCATAAACTGACATGGTTATTATTGGAATTCATTTATTAAAAAAAAAACTTCATATATTTTATTACCCCAAACACTGCATTTGGAGACATTTTTTATGCCAAACCTGACAAATGGATAGCTTCCCCTGGATTTTTTTCTTTTAATTATTTGCATTCATTTTCTGTTTCAAAGACATTTTAACATTGGGCAACCAGCTGATGGCTTAAACAGACGTTATTAATGGGAATATTAGAAAAATTAAAATCAGAACTTTTAATGTAAGTTGAATGAAATGCTCAGCCATCCAGGCCAAATTGAACGTCTGAGCACAGGAGAAGGTGAACAGCTTGAGTGGTGTGGAGGGGAGCAGAGCAGGATTGAAGTAGGGAGAACGGCATAGGTCCCAGCCCCTTGGGATCGAGACCCCTCTGACCTTGGGCCAATCGCCTGACCTTTGTATGTCTGAGTTTCTTCATCTAGATGCTGCGGAAGGGCAGAAGGAGATAAGTGATTTTTTCATTTGAGTTGAGGAGCTTTCTAGTTATGCAGGGAGAGCTGAGAAACCACTAAATTACATGTAAAATTGGGGTGGATGTGCACTTTTCTCAGTAGAGTATCCACAACATTTGTGCAATTCTCAGAGAATTCCTCTGTTTGCTTATTCATGTATTCATTCATTCATTCGAGTGGCAGACACTGCCAGGCATTCTTTCAGGTCCTGGAGATACGGCAATGAATGAGAAAAAGCCAGTGCTCTCATATTGCTCCCCGGTTGGACTGTGCTCTTCACCTGTGCTGAGAATATTGTATTGATTAACACCTTTGAAAGTCAAGCACCGCTCCTCAGCATTCTGGCTTTGATCAGGTAAGTAGGAGCCAGGAAGACTGAACTGCCCTGAAAGGCTGGGGGGAGCTGAGCCTCCAGAAGGCCACTGCAGGAGGCCAACAAGCTATCTGGGAGGGAGCTCATCCTCAGGGAGACTGCAGTGCTGATGAGGTCAGCTGGGGCTCGGTGCCTCTCAGGGAAGTGGGTATACTGCCCAGCCAGTGCCAGGGGACCGTGGCACATGCTACCAGAGAGAGCACAGGCAGAGAAGTGCAGGCTTCTCCTAGGGTTTCTGTATCTACAGCCCCTTTGGGGGGCTACTTCACCCTGCTGCAGCCCCCCCCCCGGGAGGCGGGGGGGGGAGATACATGGAATACAGTGCAGTCGATACCCCCCAAATGGAGAACAGGCTTCGATGGGGGTCGAGTTACCCCAATCTCAGGTACTGGCAATCGCAGATAGTTTGTGACTTTTGGAACCTTGTGTGGCTTCCTGTGAGCCCTGGTTGAGGATGACCTGGGAAACACAGGCCACATTCAGGGGCCCAGTTGAGTTGCTGATACGGAGCTTGGAAGGGCCACTCTAACACGTCCTGCCTGCCCCTTGGGGGGGTTGGGCAGACTTGGCTGGGATGCAGGGCAGGAGGAGGCTTCTCCCCTAAGGTGATCGGAACATGTTGTGGTCCAGAAGGGTCCAAGTCAAGAAGGCTGATGTCTGCCTTCCAGTCTAAGGGACAAGCCTATCTGGGAAGATTCTGTCATAAGTGTCAGAATCCAGGGAGATCCCCATGAGGACCTGCCAGACAAAATATAGGATTCCTGGTTAAGTGTGAAGTTCAGATGATCAATTTTTAGGATAAATATGTCTCCAAAATTGCACGGGATGCACATATACTTATCCTAAAAAACATTATTTGCTATTTCCTCGAAATTCAAATTGAACTGGGTAGTCTTTATTCTTATTTGCTAAATCTGGCAGCTCATCCAGACTAAGAATACAGGTACACAATAGAACCACCTATTGGTTATTAGACGTCGTTGAGGACCTCCCTACACTGACCCCCTCCTTAAGGAGACCTAATTTGTATGTATCAGTACCGTAGGCCCTGCTCCCTACATTGACCACCTATGTATGTTGACCAGTTTTTTTACAGTCCCTTGGCTGGTCAGTTTACAGATTCAATTTACACATGTCCATAATTTTTTTAGCTTTTTTTTTTTTTAACATAAAAACTAGTGGCAGGGCCAATTTAGTCCAGGACATTTGTAGTTGGCTGGCCCCTGATCTAAGACCACCTGACACAACCAGGAGTCCCTTGTTAGCTATAATTGTTCTTAGCACATGGTAGGTTCCTTGTAAGGGGACTCATTATTAATTTAGTGACAAAGGAGTCATGTAAAGGATGTAACACAATTGCATGAATGCAAGGAAAGGTGTGACCTGCTGTGTAAAGCTCACCTTCTGGGGCTCCACCCTCAGAATTTAGGTCTGGGTTTCAGCACCTTCTGCTTGTGTTTCCTTGAGACATTATTTAATCTCTGTTAGCCTCCGATTCCTCATTTGCAAACGGAAGCTAGAAATACTCCTTTCATTAGATTATGCAGGAATTGCTGGGTTTCATTACTTACATTAGTGTCATACGGATCTTACTTTTCCTTCCCAACTCTTAAAGATTTCCTTCCCAACTCTTAAAGATTCCTTCTCCTCGTCTCTTAGGTAAGCACACATTTCCCCAGAATACAGAAATACTTTGCTTCCTTTAACTGGCTCACAATTTAAAGACACAGAATTCCTCAGTTCTTGCTGCCAGATCGCATTTGTTAAACAATCATTTTCCTAACTGGGATTCAGACAATGCAGGAAGAAACGCTTGAAAACAGTTTTAATTGGTGTTGAAAATAAGAAGGGGAGGAAATCAGAGCATTATTAAATTTTGCTTCCATAATGACCGCGGTAGAATTGGCTGGTTATTTCCCCATTAGAACATAATGACATCTATTGTTGGCAGCTTTGTGTTTGATTATAAGATAATGACAATAATTCATTGTTTGCCGCTCTTTACCTTAAGACAAGGTAACCACAAGTTTAAAGGAAGAAGTACAAGAGGTAAATTATATGTTGCTAAATATGAAACAGCACCTCACTTGTCCTGGTTTATAACAATAAAAACAACAATTTCAGATAGAACATATATTTAGTAGGTTTTCCCTGTAGGAGAGACAGAGACATTGATCATCGCATAATTACTACAAAGGAAAATCCTGCTAAATTGTTAGGTTTGGATACGGTAGGAAACCATCTTCTTAAACTACAGAAAGAAAAGCGAGCTTTTTGAACCGTCTGCTTATTGCTTGAATGAAGGCTTTTCTAATCACAGAGCAGGAAGCCACCCTGAAGATCAATCCAGGCTGGGGATTTTTATGAACTTTTTAAAATGTCACGTTATTTGCACACACAGTCATTCATGCGCCAGCCACCTGAGAAACAGGTACAGTTCTCACACTCGGACGACGGTCCGGTCTGTGACTCCCGCCCTCCGGGTCCCCTGCTGGCTCTCTGAGAGGAGTTGGAGTCACCTCCCGCTTTCAGAGGCTCAGTCCATTTTGCATCAGTCCTAGGATTACAGGCTTGCCTACCCGCGACCTTTTCTTTACCAGTAGGAAAATGAATTTTTTAACCCCTACATCAGATTGATCACTCCTCTGGAAGACAGTTTGGTGATTTCTTACAAAGCTAGACCTACTTTTTTTTTTTCTGCAGTTTTTGGACGGGGCCAGGTTTGAACCCACCACCTCTGATATATGGGGCCGGCACCCTACTCCTTTGAGCCACAGGCGCCGCCCAGCTAGACCTAGTCCTATCATAGGAGCCAGCAAACCCACTCCTTAGTGTTTACCCGAATGAGTCAAAACCTCACAGGTTTATTTACAGGAGCTTTTCTCTTCTTCACCCAGCAAGCTAGAAGCAGCCAAGATGTCCTTCAATAGGGGAATGGATTAACCAGTGTGGTACAGCAGACAATCGACTGTTGCTGGACAATCCAAAGAAATGAGCTATCAAGCCGTGAAAAGATGTAAAAGAAACAGAACTGCCCGTGGCTAAGTGGAGGGAGCTGGGAAGGTCACCTGCCGAACGACTCCAACTATATGACATTCTGGACAAGGCGAAAGAAGAGGCAGTAAAAAGAACAGTGGCTGCCAGGGTTTGGGGGGAAGGAGGAGGGATGAGTAAGTGGAACAGTGAATTTTTCGGGCAGTGAAACTCTTCCGTGCAAAGCTATAATGGTGGACAGGAGACTTTTATGCACCTGTCAAACCGACAGAATGAACCACACAAACCCCAGTTCAACTATTTTAGTTAATAGTAATATGCCAATTTAGTTAATAGTAACGTGTCAATATTGGTTCATCAGTTGTAGCAAATGTATCACACTAATGTAAAATGTTAATATACATGGAAATTTTGTGGAGGAGCTATGTGGTAACTCTTCCTACAATCTGCTTCATTCTTCTATCTGCTTCGTTCTTCTGCAAACCTAAAACTGCTCTAAAAATAAAGTCGATTAATTTAAAAAGAAAAAAACAAAAGACTGTAGTCAAGTATCTCCCCAGATAAAACCTCAAGTTCTTACCATGGTCTCAAGACCCTGGATTTGCCATGTCCATGTCCATGCTTACTTATTCTATTCCATCCCACTGGCCTCCTGGTTCTCTGACTCTCCTTCCCCCAGTCCTTCCCTGAGCCTGGAGTGCATCTGCCCCCCACCCCAGTCCTGAAAGTCTTGTGTTGCTCTTACCTCACTCAGGTCTCTACCTGAATGCCATTTGGGTCAAACCACCTCAAGGAAGGCACTCTGCCTTCCTGCTGTCACCAGCTTTAGTTTGTTTGCTTCTTAGATATTGTTCTGTGTTTTTCTGCTTATTTCCTGTTTTTCCTATTGTAAGTCCCAGCTGCCTCCCCCATACCTGGCTCAGTGTCTGGCACATAGTAAGTGCTCAGTAAGAACTGGTTGAATGAATGAAAGTGCAGCTGCTCTTGGTGTCCCTTCCTAAGAGACTCTACACTGCCTGGAACCTCCTGAAGCTGCAATTTGGGGGTCTAGCCCCCCAAAGTCCGTATCTTATGCCATGATGTTCGATAGGGTGTGGGCTCTGCCAGACCTACATCACCGGATAGATGTGGCATGTCACTGGGTACTCTCCAACTTGGGATCCCTGGGGAAACTCTACCAACTACTCCAGGGCTGTCTTGCAAATGGTCTTAATACAAGCGGGCTCCCCGGGTTTAAAGACATATGTACACACAGAAACCTTAAGTGTGCTGGTGATGTTTAACTGCATGTGATTGCTGGATGAAGACCTGCAAAAGATGGAGTCCGTGCAGAGGAAGGCCAAGGTTCTGCTGGCCCAGGCGTGGGCCCAGGGCCCTCCTGTGCCACCTGCTCTCATAGAACATTGCTTCACTGAATGTGCTGAATAGAAACTTCTCTCCATGTCCAGATGACACCATCTTCCCAGGCTGCCTCCAGGGGACATCCTGGGTCTTCCTTCTCTCTCCTCCTTTTTGGCAGTGCCTAGAGTGGGAAGTGTGGTGTGGAGCCAGAGTGTGAGTTTACATCCAGCTTCACCATGCATTACGCATGTGGCCTTGGGCAAGTTACTTTACCTCTCATGCCTCAATTTTCTCATGGGTAAAATGGGGAGATGAGGACAGTCCAAATGATTTAGTACATGTCAAGTGTGTGTGGTTTTTTTTTTTGGCAGTTTTGGCCGGGGCTGGGTTTGAACCCACCACCCTCGGTACATGGGGCCGGCGCCCAACCCTTGAGCCATAGGCGCTGCCCTATGTCAAGTGATCAGGACAGTGCCAGGGACAAAATGGACAGTGCCAGGGACAAACTGCAGTCACAACAGTTGGCAATCACGGGTGTTAACAGTATCAGTGGTGTTTTGAAAGTCCCCACTCTCATTAAGTGTCAGCAGATGTGTTTCTTCCCCAAGACCTATCCAGTTCTGTCCTAACAGCCATCCAGCAGCTCTCTCTACAACTTTCCATATTATATTTAGGCTGGAGAAACTGAGGTTGAAAGTTAAAATGTGGGAAGGTCAAGATCATAGAGCCAAGTCAGCATCATTCAAAGGAGAAGCCAGGGAGATCTTGGGTAGATACCAGCATCTTCTTCCTCCTTCCTGAAAACACCTCTGTGAAACCACAGGCTGCCTAGCCCTGTAGTCACAGCGGGGTGCTTCCTCACCTTGCTGAGGGTTGTTGATTTCTTTATGCCTGAATGTGTAGGGTGGCTGTGAAAAACCCTCCCCTCAGAGCTCCAGAGTAAGTCTAGCCAAGGGCCCCACCAATGTAATCAATTAGTCTGTCAATTACAATTTTATGCCCAGGCCTCCTATCCCATTGGCTGCTCTTAGCCAAGGACTGAACATGGCAGTTCCATTCATTGGAACCTTAGGATGGTTCTGTCCAGCAACTTTGCTTTGTGACCCTCCAGAGACTTGCTGATTTCCTTCCACAGCGCTGCAGACTAAGACATGCCGGCCTTCACTTCTTTCCTTCCCTTTCTCCTTCATGCAGATCAGACCTTCATCACAGTCTGGAGGCTCTCCCAGGCCTCCTGAAACCCTCTCCATGCCCCACCCCCACCCTGCAGGCATTGCCTCTAATCAATCTTTTATATGTTTAATCCTGTCTGGACTTCTGCAACTCAAAAGACTTAGAAAAACATCCATTCAATTAAACCTTGTTCCAGTAACAGGCACCAGCACACAGTCAACCAGAACTTAGGGGCTTTCAAGCATCTACACTTCACCCTCCATACATCTTCATTGAAAAATACCTGTATTCATTTAAACAGTATAGCGAAAGGAATTTTATATGCAGACTGAAAAGGCTAGTTTGCTTATTCACTCAGCAAACATTTGTTAGATGTCTATTTTCTTCTCCATCTGGTGGCAGAAAGAAAAGCACACAGCTGCTACTCTTGAGAAGCCCTGGTGCAGGTGGAAGGAAAAGGCAGGCAAACAGATAAAACAATGCAAATAATTTTGTTTCAGAACAGTCGGGCATGGAGAAGAAAGAGGGAAGCCCTTGAGCTGGGTCTTGAAGCAGAAGCAGATAGTAAGAAAAGAGAAGAGAGCTTGTCTCTTGCTTGAGGAGCAGCACCAGTCTCTGGAGCTCAGGTCCTCAAAAGAACACAGCTTGAGGATGGTGCAACTTGGCCCAGCAGCGAGGCTGCTTGATTCTGAATCCTGTTTCCACTACTTACTGACTATGTGACGTGTTTCTAAGCTCTCATGCTGGAGCCCTGTCCTGGAAAAATGAGGGGTAGCAGTGCCTCATGGGGCTGTTGCGAAGATCGAAATAGTTCCTAAGTGCAAAGCTCCTGAAAACAGGAAACGGGATGTGCTCTTAAACATGCTCCATCATTTCAGCCAGTGTGTCAAAGGTGTCAGGCAATGAGATTGAAAGGGTGATCGGATGACACTGAATACAAAGGATATTTTCTCTGCAGACAGTGACTCTGCAGTTTCTGGGCCTTCTGCGCTTACTAAGAGTTGGACAGGCATCATCTTTGAATTTCATACCCAAAGCACAGGAGGCACCAAAATACTCCAAGTCTGTCTTAGGAAAGGGCATAAACATAGAAATGCAGCCTCCCAGAGGAATCTCAAAACCATCTGGTTCTCTCTCCCACCCAGAGCAGGAAAGCCCTTCACAGCATCCCAGAACGACCGCCCTCCAGCTTCTGCTAACACACTTCCAGACACAAGGTCCTCGCTCCCTCACGAGGCAGCTCATTCGGGTACTCCAACTGTTAGAAAGTTCGTCCTTACATTGAGCTGAAGTCTGTCTTCCTGTAACTTCTACCACTGCTCCTGGTTTTCCATCTGGAATTCCAGAGAACACGTCAGCTCCCTCCTTCTCCCACCCACCCCCCCAAAAAAAAGAAAAGAAAAAGAAAGGTTTGAAATACATCGGCTGTTTTTGAACCCTTTCTTCACAATAAAGTATGGGTTCTTCTAGCTGCTTTCCCCAGGACCTGGCTTCTGAACCCCATATCCGCTGGGCTGCCTGCCTCCTTAGCACTGGGGCTTAGATTGAATTGGGAGCTGAGTGCAATTTAAACCTGCTATAGGAAATGGCAGGTAACTCTACGTCCTCTTCTGGAATTTCTTCCCAAGTGCAGGGAAGGAGGCATAAACTATTTGGGAATTTTGGAAGGGATAACCTGCAATTTTTTTTCTCAGATCTCTCTCTCTCTCTCTCTCTCTCTCTTTTCCGCATAGGAAGCTACCTGCCTAAAGAATATGAGCTCTGCTTATTACTACATGCTGAAGGAGGTCCCCCATAAAAAGGTGTTTGCAGTAACCCAATTCTGGGAGATAACTTAGGAAGGTCTTATACCCCCAGATAGAAGCCGTAATCAAGGTGTTATTGTGACTTCCATTTGCTGGCTTTGGTTGGCGTCTCAATAGATTTCAGAATCACATGGGCAGGAAGGGGTGGTTTTTATTATGTCTCTCTTAAGATCCCCAAACCCGCATGTGATCGTTCATTGGGAACCTTGGATTTCTGCCATTCAGTGAATTCTCAGCCTGCATGAAGGCTGTCCAGAAAGTATCCATCCATCTGTGTACTGTGAAAAATAGAGACAAACGTGGTTGGATAGTTTCCGGAGAGACTTCATGGATAGCGGTAATATATTATACAAATCTCAACAGATAGATGGTATCTTTATACTGCATAAAACATTCGGAAAGAGCTACGTAATTGTCTTCATTTTAACAGTTTCCCTTTCAAACTTACCAGCAGTGGTTTCATGAATGTCTAATCTAGACAAGCCTTGATGAATTGGCCTGAACAAAATTGTCTTATAATCCAATTCAGCCATGGTTAGATCGCCACCACTTTAGCCTAATCTCATAGACACCCATGACCTTTAAAATAATCACATTGTCCTCTCAATGCATCTTTACGTTCTTCTCTAATGGAGGGGACATCTAAGGCCCAGCACCGTGGTGCTCCTTCCTTAAAGAGACCTAAAACTTCCTGACCATCTCCCTTGTCCAATTGGTTTGAGCAATTGATATTTTGTCAGAAAAAAGCAGAGGTTGAAAATGTGTGAGAGTATTTGTATGCATACCCAAGATAAATATTCCAGCTTTTATTTTTCATTTTGAAAATATAAAGTATGACTTGAAGGTGTTCTTACCACATTACTAGAAATGTCCTTTCTGTTAACACTCACTTTGATATTATAACAGTTCACCTATCCTACAAGCCCCAAACAAAATGTTTACTTTTTAACTTCCATTTTGAAGCCATATAGGTATGAAATACCTTCATAAGCTAAAAAGTAATTTTTTCCCTTGTGATTTCTCATTTAGAAAACTAAGTACCTGCCTTCCTTCATCCCAACAATTTCTTAATCAAATATTTTGACTTCTAGCACCAGTTAGAGAAATATATATTAAAGGAACTATTCTTCTTTTGGCTTAAACCTGTCTAAATGATATATTAATATATGCAGAGACAAACATTTTGATTCTGGAAATAACTTGGTGGGTTTCAGAGTGTTCACATCCATTTCTGTATCTTTCTGTTCAGCCATTCAGAAGGTTCCCTTCCCTGCCTCATCTGCCTCCCCCCGCCGCACCTCCCGACCTCCTGTGCAAAGTCTGGGCCACTGTTTTTCTAGAATCACCTCCCATTCCTAATGGAAACTTAGCAGCCTCCCGGGACCCACAAATTACCAGCTCTGCCTTCATTTTGCCTCTCTCAGTTAAAACTGACAGGAGTCACTGGGGAAGCAAGTTGAAATAATTATTACTATTAATAATTACTTTAACTAATTCATTATGGAAAACTTAAAATTTTCTGCTAGTCTATACATACAAAGGCTTCCTGAGGTTACTTGTAGCCTGCCCCCTGCCCACCCTTCCAATGTCGTCTGTGCATTTCCAGTGGCACAGCTGAGTTCCAGCTACTTTCAACCACCCATGTCCTGTGGCCTAGTTTATTACCTACTTGTTCACTTGTTTCTTTCTCATTTCTTGAGACTCACTGTAGCTGCTTCTTTATAGAAATCCTTTCCAAATAGCCATGGGACAGATCAGATGCTTCTCTTCTCTATCAGGCACTGAATGCTTGTCACTCCCCAGTTGCTATTTCACAAAAGAGGAAGTTGAGTCAGAGTGAGAATAAAATGACTTTTCAGGGCTGGTAAATTTCACATTTGAGATTCAATACCAGATTCCTTACTCTAAGCCTAGCATTGCTTTTTTTCTTACCACATTCTTCACATCATTTCTAAAACAGGAGTAATGAGACCTATTTTGCAGGATGGGAATAAAGGGCCCATAAATGAGAGCTGCAAAGAGCTCATCGTAGTAGCAGGAAATTGCTCTGAATGTGAGGCGTGGCACCGGGAGCGCCTGAGAAGCCAGAGGCCGGGATCTCCTCCTGCTGAGGTCTGTGCCTTTGGGCCCTGAGCTCAGCCCAAGGCCCCTTCTGAGGCCCGGTTACCTCGGTTATGATTAAGCTGTTTTCATATGTTCCTGTAAGTCTGATATTTGTTATAAGGCATGTATCAGAGTCCCTGGCACATAGTCGATGCTCACTGAAAGCCAGTTTCCTTGTTTACAGGAACTCAAAGGGACTAAGTAACAGGATCTCATGTGAGGAAAGGCTTTCACAATATCCTTTCTACTCATTGTCATTAAAAAAAGTAAAATCTGCAAAAACAACAAGAAGAACAAACAACTATTTTTACAATGTTCTAAAATCCGCTGGTTGCTTTTTTTGAACATGGTATGAAAAAGGTAAATTAGACTTCATGGAGTATCTTAACTGAAGGGCTTCCTAATAGGAAGTCCTTTAAAAACGGACACATTCTAAAGTGTGTGACTGTCATCCATTCACTCGGTGTCACTCTTTCTAGTGGCTCCTCCAGGACTATGACCTGGAATGAGGACATGGCAAGGTACTTAGTAGACACAGGTCCTGCTTCCAAGGAGCAACAGTGTGGAAGAGAAGCAGGGGCTGAGTCACAGTGGATTGTGGTATGGAAAGTAACACCAATCAATATTGACCAATCCCTAATATCAATTAGTTAGCATTAGTATTAGTGCCCATGTGGTGAGGGCTGAGAAGGGGCAAACAATCAAAGGACAGGAGGGGACTTTGTGATGTGGGCTAATCTCGCTAGACTTAGGTGATACCTCAGAGTGGTTTGGATTAGCATTTCTTTGATGATTAAAGACGATGACTATTTTTTCACGTGTTTATTGGCCATTCGTCCGTCATCTTTAGAGAAGTTTCAAGTCTCTTGCCCACTTACGAATGGGGTTGTTTGCTCTTTTCTTGTTGATTAATTTGAGTTCTCTATAGATTCTAGTTATCAGGCCTTTGTCAGATTTGTAACTTGCAAAAATCTGCTCCCCCTCGGAAGGCTGTCTGTCTGCTTTGGTTGTGGCACCCTCAGCTGTACACCTCCTGGGTGAAGGGCTCAACTATAACTTGCACTTTACTTTAGAGGTGAGAACAATGTAACCTAAACATTTTTTCCATGTTAATTTGAAATTCAAAAAAGGGGGCAGTAAGGGGGAAAAAAATTAGTCACTGGAGATGAGTCCTAAGGCATACATTAGAATTCTTCAGAATAAGTCAGAAGATCATTCCAGGCAGAAGAGGTGATCCAAAAAAGCAAAAGAGCATAGGTTCAGGTTCCCCCTAGTGATGGCTAGTGTGTATTATAGGCAGGAACTGGATTCTGCCAAGAAGTTGCCAGCAGGGTGGCTCAGAATGGGGAGTTTGCTGTCTGTCCTTTACATGTTAATCTTTAGCCCTGCCCGGCTTGGGCCTCCTGCCTGCCCCTTGTTTGCTTCCCTGCCTGTATCTTTGTGGGACCATCACTGGCTTCTGCCCGGACTATAGCTTCACCCAGGGGCCCTCCCCATAATGGGGGCCACCAGTCAACTCGAGGTGGGGGTTGCAGGGGAAGAGGAGAGGGCCTAGCCTCTCAAAACCTGTTTAAGACAACATGAAAAACCACTCACGTACTTTCAAATAGGTGAAATTTCGCTTTCAGCTTTATTTACCTGAGAATGAATTTCAGTTTGAAGAGGCCTTTATGTCGTTGGAGGCGAAGCACCAAAGATATAAGCAATTTTCAACAAGAGTACTACACATTTGTCTTTATAACAATTTGTGTGTAACAGCTTTTATGCAAATGACACTAAAGTGGCACCTTTTTTTCTAAATTGGACATTTTTATGGTTATAATTTTCTTCTGTAATAACAGCAAAAAAAAAAAAAAAAAATGGCTGTCCCAGTGGAGTTGAACATTTCATCTTTGAGCACTGCCTTGTGAAGTTGGAATGACAAGTTTCTTTCATTTGCGCCAGGAATGACAAAAAAGTGTTCTTTGTCTTCCTTGTCTTCCTTTTCAGAGGTGGTTAAACTTCAGATGCCGTCATCCCCCATCAGCCACCCTGAGCCATCAGAACGGTCTTACAAAATCCCCACACAGCTTCAAGGCACCAAAAAATATTGCCTGCACTTTCTCCTTCCAAGCTGAACCGCATAAATTATTTGGTTAGATTTCAGTTTCAACACGTTGTTGGGTCTTTTGCATTCATACTCACTTTCCCCCAAGTCAGACAGGTGACTTTTATAGACAATGAGGTTTAATTGACTACAATACAATGGAATTTATATACAGTATTCCAGGCAACAATCCCGAGATAGTCATAGAATAATCCACGTTATTGTTGCTTAATTGACCGAAAATTTTTGCAGAGACAACAGAAGACGGGCATGCGTTTCACACAATGACTTAAATATATCCAAGGACTTGGCTAGACAATGCTGATAATTTGTGGCAGCAGAGGCCTTTGGGATGGGCAAAACTAGAAGGTCGTAATGGATGTGGGTAGGTGAAGTAGAGAGAGGTGCTAGAAAGAGCTGGAAAGAACAAAGGCTTGCACCCTGAGTGACCTTGGGGCTTCCTCCCCATCTGTGTCACTGATTCCACAACAGGGAGGAAATATTCTCACCTGGCAGTTTTTCCTTCTTATTTAATAAGGGCACTAGCATAAGAGGGGTTGTTTCACTATATTGCAAGCAATGTGCTGTGGTATTGGCTTCAGAATTTTGGAATTTGGAGACAGCAAGAGATGAAATTGAGAAGCGAGAGATAAAACTGTGTCTATTGCGTGGGGACAATGTGATTTATACCAAGGAAAGAGGAAAGCTCTACACCAGGAAAGAGAATGGAATGGGCTTCCTGCCACATGGACTTGACTCCAAGAATTTAGAACTTTCTAGGCATTTGACTTCAGGAGGTAGCCTGCCCTTTCTAAACTTTCAGCTGCCCATTTCTTCATTCCTTCAGGCTGCTGTAACTAAATGCTTTAGATTATGTAATTTAGAAACAACACTTCTTGATTGCTCACAGTTCCAGAGTCTTGGAAGTCTAAGATCAAGGTGGTGGCAGATTCAGTGTCTGGCAAGACCCCGCTCCTCATAGATGGTGTCTCTCATAGATGGTGCTTTCCGCGTGTTCCCACACAGCAGAAGAGGCAGGGCAGCTCCACCACACCTCTCCTGCAAGGGCAGGAGTCCCATCCAGGAGGATGGGCCTCATCACTTACTAATTACCTACAGGCCCCTCCTCTTCATCCTATCACCATGCAATTATCCATTCAATGGATTCTGAGGGGACACAAACATTCAGACCCCTTTTGAAAAATGGGGCTAGTAATTCCTATCTCCTGAGGTTCTCATGAAGATGAAATAAAGTTGTGAGTACATTATTGATGTGGTAAAGCCTTTTTTTCTTTTCACTATAATGTCAACCAGAAGCTGTGTTGTTGATGGCACCCAACCAAAAGAATTGTAATTTCTGGCTTGAAAATTCACACCACTATTGGGTCCCCAATAAAAAGGCAACACATGTTCCCTGGCTTCCTTGCTGGACAGGCTTTGTGCACCCAGCAATGCTTACGGTGCTCAGCCCTGCTCTGTCCTGGGCAGGGATTTGAGATTCAGACAGGTGCAGGACACAGTCCCTGCCCCTCCATTCATCCCAGATTTAATAAATAAGGGGTTTTGATGAGAAGAACGTGAGTGGAAGCTGTGTTTCTCTTGCCTGAGGGTTGCGTCTTGCTGGTGGGATACTGGGTGATTTTTACTTTCTTCCTAAACCCTTTGTGAAATATATGAACATTTTTTTAAACAAAAATACATATTATTCCTAAAATTAGAAAGCTATTTTCACTATGAAATGAAAAAGAAATTTATAGCAAAATAGTTCAAAAGGGAATTTGGTCATTCTTGAGACACAGGTTATGAATTAGAGAGGTTTTAATCAATACATGGAATGTGTGAGATATTATGGTAGATAGATAGATATCTATCTATACGTAGATAGTTGTGTGTCTAGCAGCTAGATCTGTATATAGATATGTAAATTATGCACATGCATAAGTCCTGTGTATACACATGTATATCCACACACATGAACACAGAAGCACTTAGTGAAAGAGGACTTCTCTAGCCCAGGTTCTCCTATAAGATTCCCACACTGGGACTCCTCTCTCCTGGCCACCTCTCCTGTTCTGGGGAGAGATGTCTCAACTGCCCTTGACTCCCCCTACTGCACAGTACAGGCTGGGTTGCCTTGACCTAGCCTTGACCACCTGGCATCGTACCCCAGCCTGTAGGTCCTTCTGGGAGCACAGTCCCCAGGGCTTCCCTTTCCCTCTGCCACTTGCTGGTTTGTCCAGTTGTTTATCCTTTATGGACTTTAGTCTCCTTATCAGAGAAATAGGAAAAATACAGACGATATCAGAGACTGCTGGGGGAATGAATTAACGTTCTTTCTGTATGCTGGGCATTTCATAAGCCTCACTTTCTTTTTTTTCTGATTTGATGCCTAGGAAGAAGAATGGTGACATTTAAACCACCTGTCATTCTTTAATAGGAATTAAGTTTTTTCCAAGTGAAGCAATCGTGGAAACATTACAGTTACTATCCTTCACTCACTGGACAGATGAGAAAATGGAGTATCCAAGTGGGAGACCAGTCTGTGGTCCAGCCAGCAGATGTCCACTGGGGAAACCCAGCCTGAGATTTTGTCCCAGAGACCACAATGTGTCCACAGTACTGTTTTGCCTTGTGCTCTTGCAAGTGGAGATGCTCAGAGACCAGCGTGCCTACATCAGCACATCCTTACAAAACCAGATATTGAAGCATGTCATCGTTCTCGGATTGCTGCACGAGACAAAGAAATTTGCATGGATCCTCTGTGAGTTTTCTTTTGCAGTGATAGAAACTCATTAAAATCTCATGAAATCCTTCTACATAAAATGTGAAGCAATGGCAAGCTGCCACCCTAAAAGTTAATATGTGTGTATCCAAGGGGAGGGGTGAAGGGCACATGTATTTGAAGCAGCTCATCATTGGATCCAGCTGTCCAAGAACAGGGGAATTCCTTAGCATATTTTAATTACTGTCTGGCTTCCCCTGTAAATAAATGAGCCAATGGCTAGAGCAGGGAGCAGGCTGGGGACCAAAGCCGAGGCGTGGAGTCCCAGTGGTACCTCTACTTGCAGCAGGGCTGAACTTGGGCATGATTGTTGCAGTGAGAAGAAAGGCTGCTGGCCTACCTGGGATTAATGAGTACCCAGGGAATGTAGGATGGCTCTAGGCTGGAGCCGGGGTCATTAAATTCCGCTGGTCATTAATCCCCTGGAAATGCCCAGGGCTGAGGTCATTATTCTTGGGAGATAAAAAATTCAGGACAAAACAGCACAACAGTATGAATATCGTGCATTTCTCAGATTGGTGGTGTGTTTTTCAATTTGTTGTCAGAGTCTGATTCCCAGGAAAACAAATCTCCTTTATATATATATCCACTTTGCATGCGTTGATCATCTCAACTTTAAAATCTGAATTTAACTGGCACTTTTGGTGTGCACCTACTTTGTGTCAGCTGATGTAAGTCCGATTTCCTTTAGACTGCTAGGAGATAAAAATCCTATTCTCAAGTTTAATGATGAAGAAATTGAAGGTCAGAGAGTGTAAGTGACTTGGGCAAAGTCACACAGGTGCACAGCAGATCAGCCAGTGCCCACAGCCAATTCTTCGTTCTCTAAGCTTGGAGCCATTTTCATTGACTGCAGCTGCCTGTCTGACGATGCAGCCAGGGGTGTCCTCCCATCCTGGAAGAAGAGGAGTTGTCTCGGACCACACATTAAATGCACAAACACTAACGAGAGCTGATAAGCAAAGAAAAAGGTCTGTGTGTAATTTTAATGATCTCTGCCACCACAGATAATCAAAAAAAATCCTTACATAATTTGTATGTAGCCTGCAGGTCACAGGTTGGACACCCCTGAATGAGTCAGAAAAGAGTCTCAATTTCAGTTTAAAATTGCTGCAATGCCTGATGCTGTTTGTAGCAACGACCTGTGGGCACATGCCATCCTCTTGTAGAGTGGATTAAACTTTAAAAACCATCCTAAATTGTTCTGAGCCAACTATTGAATCATGCTGTATGATTATATGAGTAAAACCGTCTTGGGCCAACAGCAAGTGGGGCCCGTAGACAACTTTCCTTCTTTGTGCCTCAGTTTTTCTATCTGTGTAACTGTGCTGTCTCATGGGATGGCTGTGAGAATAGACCAGCTAGTATTTGTAAAGCACCAGTGTTTAACTCAGAGTAGGCAGCACTGGTATGATTGTAAAAGAAAACAAAGTAAAATTAAGTAAGATGAAGCAAAACAAAACACAATAAAGAAAGATAAAGTAAAATAAATTAAAGTAACAGAACACAAAATTATAAAATAAAATACATTATTAATAAGGCTGAGAAATAAGGCTCTATTGTAAGGAGTACATGCTATTCCGACCACTCTGGGGTGTCTGAATGTATAGCTACTTTTAGGTATTTATTGGTGTTTAGCACAACTTTGAATGATTCCCAGCTTCAACAGTTTACTGATACCCACTCGCTGCGTGCTTGCTGGTGCATACACAGATCCCAGCAAAGCCGGGCTTGTTTGTTGTGAATCTTTTAGATGTTTTGCGGCAGCCTTATGAGCTCCTTTGCATGCAAAAGAGAAAAAAGCACCAACATTTTTAATCTCAACTATGATCTTGGAACTTTACATAAAAGCACCTCTGTAAGTGAGGATGCTTTATCCTGTTCCACGAGGCTTCAAGACCTTTGAGGGTTAATAAAACCTGGCTCCACTCACCCCGCTGGAAGGGCAGGCTTAGATTTGAACCCAGTGAGGCAACCTCAAAAGCTTTGGCTTGTTTCTCACCAACAGAGAAACATTAGTAGAACTGTTTAATGCATCATTTATATCTCTGCTCTTATTTCTAATAACGTGCTTCCTGTTATATTTACTTATTTGAAAGCCTTTGTAGTAACTGTGGCAAGCAAAAGGCAAAGAATTGAAAATAGCTACGTTCCCTTCTATACAACAAATTGTCTATCTTCTTTGACCCACGTCCCACTGCCTTCCTGTACATATGCAGCACTTTCATATACTAATAATCATAGCAAGGACCAAAACTTAATTCAGCTTTTGTCTACTTAATATTAATCCAAGGTGTGTAATTTGAAAGACTTCGCTTTGCCCTTAAATGCATATGTTTGTTAAAACAAAAATTCCAAACCATTAGTTACTCTATTTGGCCATAATTGAATAGTGTTCAGCTTCAAATAATTACCAATGTTTGTAATTTTACTAGTTTGCCCATGTACATAATTTTAAAAATTGCATTGGGGAAGAGATAAGTCTTCTGGAGCAATGAAAAACCTGTTCATTATAATAGAGCACTATGGGTATCTAGCAGGGAGCCACGGACTTCCAGACACTTCAGAGGCTCTTTGGCTTGATTTGATGATCAGAGACAGATGTATTTACACTATTTGAGAACTCCTTTTCATTCAATATGTGAATTCCATAGGCCCCAAAGTTCTACCGGGAAGACACCTAGAACTTCCATCTTTGTCTGAGATGCAAAGTGTTATCATTTGTTCAATACAGTAGAGCCTCCATAGTCAACCACCTCCCTACAATGACCACCTCCTTAAGTCAAACATTTTCATTGACCAGACATCCACCACATGGACGTAACAGCACATAAGGAACTAGACCTAGTTCCTTATGTTGACCACCTTGCTGTGTTGACCAGTTTGTTACAGTCCCGTAGGTGGTTAACTTACAGAGGTTCTACTGTATGTGTTTTTTTTGATACCTTTGTTTTTAAGACCCTGCATTTGGATAATACTTTGCAAAGTATAAAGTACATATGAGCCTTCAGGGATAGTATCAAAATGTAGATTCTGTTTTGGTAGAGTGGGAATTAAGATAGGCAATATTCTTTCTTTCCTTTCTTTTCTTTTTTTTGAGACAAAGTCTCACTCCATCACCCTGGGTAGAGTGCTGGGGCATCACAGCTTGCAGAAACCTCAAACTCTTGGGCTCAAGTGATCCTCTTATGTCAGCCTTCTGAGTAGCTGTGACTACAGGCACCTACCACAATGTCCTGCTAGTTTTTTTTATATTTTTAGTTGAGTTGTGATCTCCCTTTGCTTAGGCTGATCTCTAACTCCTGAACTCAAGGAATCAACCCACTGGCCTCCCAGAGTGCTAGGATTACAAGGATGACCCATTGCACCTGGCCAGATAGGTTCTTAACCAGTTCCCAGTGAGGTCAATACACTGCTGGTTAGGGATCCATGGTCATGCTGTGCTAAAGGGTATAGTAATAAATCCAGCCTTCCAGTCCAGGAGATGGAGAAGAAGCAAATAACCAAAGGCCAAATAAGTTCTTTTCAAAAAGTGATAAATACCATGAAAAAGGGTCACCTTGAATGCTCTGGGAAGGGTTCTTGTCTTGGAAGAGGTGACAATTGAGCTGAAATGAGAAGGAGGAAACATGGGGGATGCAGGAAGATGAGCATTCCAAGCAGTGGGCACAGTAAGTGCAAAGGCCCTGGGGTAGAAGCAAATGGGTCATGTTGAAGGAACAAAGAAATATGGGGTGGGCAGAGTAGGTGAGGAAAGGAACTGCATGGAATAAGATCAGGGATGTAGGGGAGAGCCAGGGAGAATCAGGCCATGGAGACCACAGCGAGGACTTTGGATGTTCATCCATCCATGCTGGGAAACCACGAGACAGCTTAAGTAGGGCAGCATGAAATGATTTTTTTCCTAGGGACTCTTTAGCGACTGTGTGGAGGGCAGATTCTGAGGCGGTAGGAAGGGAAGCTGCACACCAAGTAGAGCTCGGGTCTAGGGAGGAGATGATGAGGGTTTGGATGGTGTTGGAAGCAGCAGGGAGGAAGTCATGCTGGGTTGAGAGTACGATCTGGAGGCGGGACCAGGGGGCTCGCTCTTCTCTTTGGACCCCTGCTCTAGGTGCTGCCTGCTGATGTCACCCTGGCTCCAGGATGACTCGTGACACCTTAGGGGGAGGGGAGCAGGTGGTCACCATCAGAACATGTGGGCACTCCAGGATGGCAAAGGAGAGGCTGTGTTCGCAGGCTGGGTCCCCACATGATTCTGAGAATGTGAACCCCTCTTTGGGCTCCTCTTTCTTCTTCTCTTTCTCTTGCCCTTTCCCTTTTCTCTCTCCCTCCTTCCCCCCTCTCCCCCCCCAGTTAGATGCTGGTCAAATCAGAGTATCTGTATGGATGACATTTCTTCTGTCATCTTTGTCCCCCTGTTAGGTTCTCAAGTGTTTTATGAGAATTGGGGAAAATCATGAATGGATTAGTCTGAGACTGGTAAAAGAAGCCAACCAGGACCCGATCTGTGTTGGTTTAAGAGAGACACTGGGTGTAACAGGGAAGCCCATGAACTCCTTGATTTCTGAGAATGTGAACCCCTCTTTGGGCTCCTCTTTCTTCTTCTCCTTCTCTTCCCCTTTCCCTTTTCTCTCTCCCTCCTTCCCCCCTCTCCCCCCCCAGTTAGATGCTGGTCAAATCAGAGTATCTGTATGGATGACATTTCTTCTGTCATCTTTGTCCCCCTGTTAGGTTCTCAAGTGTTTTAT
>CAUYON010160611.1:0-33443 GCA_963573935.1 Arctocebus calabarensis
TTTTTCTTCCATTCTTGAGATACTTTGCTAGGAAGAATATGTTCCAGCTCCATCCATGTAAACACAAAAGAGGTAAAGTCTCCATCTTTCTTTAAGGCTGCATAGTATTCCATGGTATACATGTACCACAATTTATTAATCCATTTGTGGGTCGATGGGCATTTGGACTTCGTCCACAACTTAGCAAGAATCCCCCCCATTCTTGACTCTCATAAATTATTTTACGTTTGGTAAGTTACTAAAACTCTTTGCTTTAATGACTCTATCTTTAAGTGGGGGATACTAGTTGTTACTGCTTAGGAAGAATTGTTATAAGGGATTGAGTTAACACACATATATGTAAAGTGCTTATCTCTAGTAGTTACATGTAAAAGGAAATTTTATAAGGTCAGAGATCTCATCTCATTGTTCATTAATATATCCTCCTGACCCCTTTCCCCCAATGCCTGTAGTTGCTTAACAAATTCTTAGTAAATGATTCAAAGAACAATACCCTAGGGCAGTGGTTCTCAACTTTCCTGATGCATGCCCCTTTAATACAGTTACCATGGGTTGCAACCCACAGTTTGAGAACTGCTGCCCTAAGTCTTCTTACGTATCCTGTGATCACATCAATGCTTTCTAGAGATCAACTTCTATGAAGGAAATGGAAATAAAAAAAAACAAAGAATCTCTAACCAAATGTTTTCAGATGAATCCAATTGAGAATGTTATTGTTCATACACAGGGCAAGCTTTCAAATGGTTGGTCTACTTAAAACAGGAAACATTGCTGGATTTTATTTTTATTTATATTTATTTATTTATTTGTTTTTATTTTATTTATTTATTTTACATAGATCATGAATACATTTATGCATATGTGGGGTATAATGTGTTGATTTTTTTAATGCAATTTGACATGGTTACATCAAACCAATCAACATAACTTTCACCTCATTTACTTGATTATTGTGTTAAGACATTTATGTTCTACACTTGATAGATTTGACTTGTACCCTGGAAAATGCTCCATAGGTGTGGTCCCGTCTTGTATCCTCCCTCTATCAAACCTCTTCTCTCCCCTCCCTTCCTACTCCATTTCCCTTCTTCATCCTGGGCTATAGCTGTGTCCTATCTTTCATAAGAAAGTGTGAGTAAATATAAGTTGTTTTCATAGAAGTACTGAGTACAGTGGATACTTTTTCCTCCATTCTTGAGATACTTTACTCAGGAGAATATGTTCCAGGTCCCTCATATAAACATAAAAGAGGGAAAGGCTCTATCTTTTTGTAAGGCTGTATAGTATTCCATGGTATTCATATACCACAATTTATTAATCCACTCATGAGTCGATGGGCACTTGGGCTTCTTCCATGACTTGGCTGTTACCAATTGAGCTGCAATGAATAATCTGGTGCAAATATCTTTTTTGCAAAGTGATTTTTGGTCTTTTGGATATATTCTTAGTAGAGGAATTGCAGGATCCCTTGCTGGCTTTTAGAATTTCCCCAAAACCATACTGTGGGCGCCTTCTACTTTCAAGTAATATGGAATGGACTGCATTTACCTTCTCTCATGAAACAGTTAAAAAAAAAACACACAAAAGATATGATACACTGGTTTTGAAGAGAACGGATACCAGGCAATGAGCAACAGCTGTCTCAGAGGCAGGGGAAACAACCCTGGTGGGTCTCATAACTGTTCAAGTTATTGGCTAGAAAGTTTCTAGGCCACAGAGCAAAGAAGGGATCTGGATAAGTCTAGTGTTCTCTCCACGGTGAGAGGAAGAGCTAGGAATCTGAGGTCAGAGCAGGTAGTTTTCAGAGCAGGGTACCAGAGCCACCCAGAAATATATGCGGATGTTCACCCTTGAGTCTTCAGCTAATTATGGCTCAATGTCTGTGTGTGGACCTCTTACCTGAGGTCCAGAAATGAACTATTTAAAAGCATTAAAAAGATAGAACAATCCTCAGTACTCACACAGAGCCAGAAATAGTCTCTATTGCCATCGGGTCAAAGTGAAAACTTTGTAACTAACAAGCTCTTAGAGTATTCAGGAAGGTTTTGCCTCACTAGTGGGTCCAAATTAGTCCTTGATTGCATGTTGCTCTGATATCACCATGTACGACATATTAGGTAATAAAGCTAAAGATACTCAAAAGGATTAAACTGCTTCCAAGAAACTTAACTGCATCCCAGCACAAAGTTAGGAGAAACTTTAATAGTAAACTAGTAATGGCTTATAGATCTTAATGTAAGATCTTAAGTAACCTATACAATTTTCAGAAGAAAATATTAGAGAAATTCTTTGTGATCTTGAGTTAGGCAAAAATGTTCTAGGTAAAGACCAGAAGAGTGATCTATAAACGAAAAACATGATAATTTAGACTTTATGAAAATTAGGAATTTCTGCTCTTTGAAAGTTACTGTTGATATGAAGAAAATATTTTCAAATCCCATATTTATAACGAACTTATATCTACTTATATCTTAATCTTAAGAAGAAAACAACTAAATTTTCTTTTTAAAAAGTCAAAAAATAGTGAGTAGACATTTTACTTTAAGAGATAAAAATATATAAAATAGGCATGTAAAAAGAAACTTAATGATGTTAGTCATGAAGAAAATGCAAATTAAAACTATATTGTGATGCCACCATGTATGACCAAAATTAAAAAGACTGAACACAATTTTAAAAGGGAATTGATCTAACAAGTGCAATCAGTGTAACCTAATTCTTTGTATCCTCAATGAATCCCAAACAATTAAAAAAAAAAAAAAAGACTGAACATATCAAGTGGTGGTAAGAATATAGGAGAACTGAAACTATCATAGACAGCTGATTGGAATTAAATTGGTAAAACCATTTTCACAAGTAATTTAGCAATTTTTTAAGAGATTAATCCTGTGCCATAGAATCGAGGCATTCCAATTTTTTGTATTTACCAACTATAATGATAATATACGGCCACATGAAGACTTGTATCAGAATGTTCACAGCAGCTTTGTTTATAACAGCCCCAAATTAGAAACAATTCAAATGTCCATCAACAGGAGAATAGATGAAATATTGTGATATACACACAGTATAATACTACTCAGAAGTAAAAGTGAATGAACATGCAACTAAATGGCTGGATCCTGGAATTATTAAGCTAAATGAAACAAACCAGACCAAAAAGAGAGTTTACACTGTGTGATTCCACTCATAGAAAATTCCAGAAAATGCAAAGTATGACAAAAGGATAAGTGGTTGTCAAGGAAGAACATGGGGTTGGGGTCAGTGAGAAGGAATGGGAGGAGGGATTATGAAGAAGTGGGGGTCAACTTTGGAAATGGATATGTTCCTTATTTTCATTGTAGGGATGGCATCCTAAAGCTCAAATCTTACTAATTTTTACATTTTATCTTTTTTTTTTTTTTTTTGCAGTTTTTTTTTTATCTGGGGCTAGGTTTGAACCTGCCACCTTCAGCATATGGGGCCTACTCCTTTGAGCCACAGGCACCGCCTTAATTTTTACATTTTAAATATGTGCAGTTTATTATTTGCAATTATCTTATAATAAAACTGTTGAACAAGAAAATAACTTAATAAAATTAATTCTATGATTTTTTTGTTAATATTTTTCTGTTACAAATAATAGAAAATTAAATACAAACTAGTTTTTTTAAAAAAGGATTTTATTGAATCCTATAGACCTTAGACAGGGACCTCAGGGAGGTAATGTAGGAGTCACACTGTATCTCTAAGATCCACTGTCTCTTTTGACAACTATTGGCTTTACTTTTTTTGTGTGTTAAATATCTTCCAAGACACATTTTCTACTCATGATGCCAAAAGGGTGTCAGGAGCTCCAGCCTCATGTCTCCTTGTGCTCAAGTCCAACAGAAAGGAGCATGAATCTTTCCAGATAGCCCAGCAAAGTGGCTTGAGTCACACACCATTCCTTAAACCAATCATTAGGTCAACAGAAACCATGTTTGCTTTTTCTGGCTAACTAACCAAACATCTTCCCTCTGGAGCTAGGGGTAGAGTCAACTTCACCCAAAACACAGCTATCGCAAGTGTTAAGATAAGGGGACTCAGGGAAATTTGGGCATAATCCCCAAAGAAGAGCACTTCAGTCAAAAACCTAAATCAAATCAACACATAAAAGGATTTTTCTAATGAAAAATCACTACAAAAATATCCTTATCCCCAGCCATAAATCTAAAATGCCCATGGAATGTTACCTAGGCTCAAAAAGATGATGGAGTAGAAGGGCCATGAGCTAGGAATTATACTATATTAGAAATTTTTTAGATAATATATGCTCTTTCATAGAAAAACATGAAATAGATACTGTACAAATTTACTTTTTTAAATCACACAATTCATAAACCTTTGTAGGCAAAAAGAAAATATGCCTTAATCTTTTAACTCCAAATTACCTGTGATAACCAGTTAGATAGTCAGATTTCAACAGAATATGAAATCTGAGCGACGATGTACTCTGCTAATAATCAGGGTTGCATCTATAGGGGTTCATTATTCTCAGGAAATAATGGACTTAGGGTGACAACTAGAAGTCTCTACCTATAAACCTATTTCTTCCAAGGCTGGATTTCCTCCTTCTCTATTCAAGGAAGGGTACAAATTCACCCTCAGATAAAAATGACTGGCAAAGGATGCTGCTTGAGAGGATGTCTTGTGGACAGAGGATGCAGGAGGTCAGGAAGAAACAGCTGAACACCAAATACCAGGAAGAGATAATTGGGAGAACTCCCATGGGGAAAATGATGTGGGGAAGCTAGAGGAAGAAAAGGCAAAATTAACCACTTTCACAGTTTTACCAAGGTCACATTCATCCCTCAAGTTCTTTCTGTTATGTGATTTTTAGGATAAATGTGGGTGCACGAATTATATGTGCATAAATCAGACTCTATCTTTTGCACTAGGAGGGAATAAAATTTCCACACCAGATGCTAGATGCCCCAGACTGGTGAGTTAAAATGCATAGTGGCCTAGACCTGTCATACTGGGGTTTTCCCTTTTTTGTCTTTCTTAATGAGTGAAACTCTAAGAACCCCCAATGTCTCACTGCCCCTTGCATCAACAGTGTCAGAATTGCTGGTTTCAACCCTAAAAGTGGGGATGATGAGCCTTGGGATGTCACTTCCTTTTTTGGAGAAACTTAACTTTGAGGCCACCATATCCTTCAATTTCCCTGCTATGAGTCTCACCCAGCCTTGACCATATTATTTGATGATGTCACTGATCATTGTGAGAATTGGCAGAGCCTAGAGACCATCTTGCTGAGACCATCTGAAAGGCCTGGAAACTGGGACCAAGAGAGGGGAATTTCACAGTCATCTCTGGGAAAGCTCATATTGCTGCCAGCCCAACTACCCAGTACCTCCATGTGGCCAAGGACAAGTAGTGGCATGTGGTTTGCTGCCCAGAAAGTTTTCCCGAGGAGGGCCCTGATCGCAGCGGCCAAAGCAGTAGGAAAACTATGTGATGCCTGGCTCAGGATAGGACTGCTTCTCCTTCCTTTCTCCTATGGACATCATAAACTTAAGAGTCTTCTTTCTGGCTTCTTCCTGAACCAGGAAAGCTTCCATGACTCTAAACCCCAAGAGTGGATTTGGACTAATTGATTAGCTTGGGGAAGCCCCTGTGTTGATTTTTACAACCTTCAGAAATAAATGCCATATGAATTCATATGATTAACGCAGATGCAAACACCAAAGAAAGTAATAAAGATTTGACACTTATTAAAAAGTGTTACCAGAAAACTGTGAATGATTACTTTAATATAGGCACTGTGTGGTGCATGTCTGCCTGCCTTTCCTTAATTTCCCCACAGATAGGCTGCTGTGCATGCCATACCCTTGTGAGGCAAATGAGAAATTGGATTTGGAATTAAAAGTAAAAAAAAAAATTGCAATTGTTTTAATTATAAGTCACCCAGTGTGGGTCTTGAGCTAGACAGCCTCTCAGGCACTGATGAATTAGGGTGCTGGCCTTGGCATGGGGCTGAGGTCCAAAGCAGGGAACTTGGCTTTGCATCAGATATTTGGGGAAGAGATTTTCATTATTAATTATTATTAAGTGCAAAAGCAGGCTGAGAGCTTTCTTCATTCTGGCATCCCTAGGCCTTCCAACTACATAAATTCTATTACATTTAACGGATGCCTCTGATTAAAGCTCCATGCTCTAACTCCAGAAGATGCTGTTTAGTGCATACATCCAAGGAGCCCATGAAGTCCACTGGGTAAATAATCTATATACTCAATACTCTTTGAGTTATCATTAGAATTCCAAAAGACTCCGCTTGCTTATGTATTGAATCTGTATGAGGAAGTAGGAATTCTAAAGTAACTGGTAACCCTTTCTAATTCAGCACAGTTGAGATCATATACTGGTTCTTCCTACCCTACACCTGTTGCTCTTCCTGTAGTTTTGATTTCAGTTAATGGACCTACCATCCACTTCTTTTTCCTTGTTCTTGAGCAAAGGAAGCATCACTAATCATCCATGCACTGTGTCCTGCTAACCATGGCTATGACCTTAGATGCTTTTCATTCAGCTGTCTAGCTCAACACAGCCGAGATATTCTCTAACTCATCATGTTATCTTCTTTCATTATCTGTATCTTTGATTGGTTACCAAGTCCAGTGAATTCTACCTGCTATATATTTATCACTTTCATTTGACACTTGCTTTCTATCCTAATTATTGCCACCTACCTCAAAGACCCTTCAAAATGTTCCCATCACTTGAAAAAGTCCAGCCTCCTTAGCTTGGTAATGGAGATCCCTCATGACCTGGCCTCCACTACTTCTCCAGGCTCCTCTTTCATTAACCTGCTCTTTGTATTGCTTGTCAGAGCTATTTTCAACTAATCTCAGTTCTCTAGAGTGGGTAGGATGTTCAAGCGCAGTATCCCTGCTTCTGCTGTGTCTATTGCCAACAATCCAGCTCCTTCCCACTCCATGCTCCAAGCTCAGCTCCTCTCAGAAGCCTTTCCTGATCCCACTTTTAATGGACTTCAACTTTCCCTTCTTTGGTCCATTTGCATGTTCAGACTTTGATCACAGCATTCTCCTGCCCTCTGCCAAGTCCCTTTATATTGGCAATGTCTAGTTTAATCTTTTAGTTAAGATGATGGCTGCCAGATCTTGCACTGTCCATTTTCTCTTTGTAACTAGCAAGAGATCATTGCAATTGAGTGAATGTCCTGATCTGCACAAGCCTTCAACTCAGTAGTTTACCAGGTGCAGAAAGTCCTTGCCTGAGCCAACTATCACACTGGGGGGTTGAAAATGGTGATTTCTATTTCTGTCATTTCTTACATTTATTAGCTAGTATTATTGTAAAAAGAACTTTTCTTCTCCCCCTCTCCAAATAATCAAATATTATTCTAAAAAAACATTCAATATATTAGAATCCTATATTATTATTTATTTGTGATGGTTAAATTGTTCCAAATTTGACTGGTTGGAAGTATTCAAGTAGCTCTTGTGTCCTTCTGATGGGACACAAGCATATTAAGCATCTTCTGGCATGGCAAGAAGTACCAGGTTCACCTGAAGCTGTCTCTGCTCTAGACCAGTCATTTCTCAAAAACTTTAATTGTGTTTGATGGGGGAAGATTTAACCCAAGGTATGAGTGCTAGTGGGTATTGTGGCTTCCAGGTCCTACCAGTAGAAGCAGCCAGATGTGTTTGTTTTAAAAAGATGAGCTTATCTCCCCCCACCCTCTCCCTCCCCTTCTCTCCCTCTACCCGTTCCCCCAATTAAAAAAAATAAATAAAAATATGAGCTTATGGTTGGGCACAGTGGCACATTCCTGTAATTGAACTCAGGAGTTTAAGACCAGCCTGAGCAAGAACAAGACCCTGTCTCTACTAAAAATAGAAACACTACCCCAGAGATGTGGCAGACAACGTAAGTCCCAGCTACTCTGGAGGCTGAGGCAAAAAGGATTGCTTGAGCTCAGGAGTTTGAAGTTGCTCTGAGCTATGGTGCTGTGCTATTTCACCCTGAGCAACAGAGTGGGAAGATGTCTCAAAATAAATAAATAAATAAAATTAAGAAAAAAGGAAGAAAAGGCAAGTTCATCTTATATAAAAAAGATGACTTTATATTAGAATTTTCTATTCAAATTTAACAGAATTAACACTGTAAGTTTTTTCTTTTCTTCTTTTATTCTATTTGTGTATTTCTTTGCTGTTATAGTACACATCTTAGTTCTTATGACAGTAGCACATTTTACTCTATATGATAGTTTCAGAATTATGATACCCATTTTAATACACATAATAAATCAATATAAATTTCTAGGATTCTTTGAAGTTTTTTGAAACTTTTTATTTTGAAATAATCATAGACTAACAGGAAGTTGTAAAAATGTGCGTGGAGGTCCTGTGTCCCTTTCACCGCATCTCCCCCACTGATTACATCTTGCTTAATCACAGCGCAATATCAAGACCAGGAAATTAACCTGAGGACTGTGTCAGAAGTTACTTGAATTGTCTTTCTGTATATGTTTATGCTACTGTTTAATATAGTTCTGTTTGTTTCCGTTTGTCCTCAATTTTAAGGTTTGCCTTGTTTCATCCCTTTGTATCTTACATGTTTCATGAACAGAGTATAAGAAGGCACGTTGGAGAATCCCTCCTCCCTTTGCTGCTTTTCTCATTCCCACTTATCTGTTAAGAGGTAACAGCTTTTCATAGTTTCTGATGTTATTTTTCTATAGTTACTTTTGCAAACATTGGTATGTTTTTGTTTCGTTTTTGAGACAGAGTGTCACTTTAGTTCACGCAATCTCAAACTCTTGGGCTCAAGCGATCCTGTTGCCTCAGCCTCCCAAGTAGCTGGGGCTACAGGCACCAGCCACAGTGCCTGGCTATTTTTAGAGATGGGGTCTTACTCTTGCTCAGGGTGGTCTCAAACTCAATACATGCAATCCATCTGCCTCAGCCTCTCAGAGTGCTAGGATTACAGGCGTGAGCCACTGAGCCCAGTCTGTATTTTTCTCATTTCTTTCTGGCACGAAAGATAGCATATGATATGTAGTTTTAGGAAAACAAACAAACAAACATAAAAACATTTTATAATCTAAGTGTGTTCCATGAAGTATTTGGAACAAACCTCTATCCGAATTATTTGTTGTTTATCTAAAATTCAAAGTCAACTGTGTGTTCTGTATTGTTCTACCAATCCTAGAGAGGTTGGGCTATCTGTTTGCATTCCTACTGAGGGCTTGGTAATGGCACCAGCTCCCTTGGGCTCCCCTTTCTGGCTCCAGCTTTCACCGGGCTCTGGAAGCTCAGTTCTCTCCCTTGCAAGGACTCCAAGGTCCTCAGTCTCCGAGAGCCTCCCCATCCCTTGTCGGCCGCCTTTATCTTGCCCTTACCTCAGGAAATAGTCCCTTCATAAAATTCAGCAAAATTCTTTACTGTGGGCCACATGCTTTCTGTCCACTACAAAGGCAACCCCTGTGCTGTCATTCCTTAGTCCCCTGGTGCTTCTGAAAACCCCCCAACTGGGGTCTTCACACTGCGCTCATTCTCCATTGTGCCAGGTCAAATGAGTGGGTCAACATGTCATCGCCATGAAATAGCCATTGCAAAGATCATTAAGTAGAATATGCTACAGGTGGAAATGATCTCCAGAGGGGCTAAGCTAGATTGGATCCCAGAATCATAAGGGTTATTCATGCATGGATGCACATGAACACCTATATATGCATACACATGCATACGTAAGGGACGTTCTAATTTTATTTTGAAAGTTCAATTAGAAAAATTTCTTAAAGTGATTTTCCCAGGAAAAGATTCTTTTTAAAGAGTACAGACCTGCTCTTCTTCTCCTATGAGAGTGTGCTATATCTGCTAGGAAGGAAGAACAAAGCAAAATAAGGAAGTTGAGTGTTTTCCTCCTGAGGAAGAAAGTTGTGGTTTCATCAGCCTATGACTGCTCAGGTCAATTTCAAGAACCACTGAGGTGATCATCTCTCCACTGATCAATGGTCTTTGTCATCTCTTGATTTATAACCTTAGTGGGTATTTATTCATGCTTATATATTTATATGCATTCATATATTCATATGCACTTTTATGTATTTATGTATACTTGTATATAATATTATTCATATGATTTATAATTTCAGCCTGTGTTTGTGAGAGGCTGTTCATTGTGTTTTTAATAAAATAAAAAGTAGATGATTTCTTCAATTTGTCATTTTTTGTTTAATCATAAAATTTTAAATTTGCACATAAATCAAAGACAATTTCCATAATTCCTTGCAGCGATTCATTTGCAAGATCAGTTTTTGATGTCTCCTTTAATCTAAGCATGCATTATATCTCACTAGGCCCACTGGAATTCTATCAGCTATGCATTATAACATAAAGCATGTCTTTGATAAAATAGCTTGGAAAATGCTGATTGAGTGTAACCTCAACATCTTAACTGCCTGGATGATCTTTGAGCCATAGGCTGCAGCCAAATTTCCTTGCCCCCATCCTGGGTCTCCATTTTCCTCTTTCTGAGACCTGCAGGGAATAGGGGCACCATCTTTTGTGCTTCTCAGTTGCACCCCTCCACCTTTAGAGGCCTTCTCTTCACACTTACTGCCCTTAGCTTCCCTCACTCTTTATTTCCTTGGAGGGATAATGACAACAGCTCTACCAGCTTTTCCTGTGCTTCTTCCTTTTCACATATGTACACTCAGTATTTTTGAGTCTTTAAAGAAGTTAGGACATACTTCTTAAAAATCAATGGGCCTGGTATTGGAGAGCACTGATTTTTGAGAAAGAGTCCTGGACTCAGGAGTCCAGCGACCTAGATGGTTCCCCCAGCTCTCGTTTTCCTAAGTGTTGATTTCAGGCAGAATTGACCATCCTGATCCTCAGCTCTTCTGTGCGAGATGGATGTGGCAGTACCAGGCGACCTGGCAGGGCTTTGGCTGGTACTCCTGGAACTGATAGACTTGAAGTTTCTTTGAAGTGTCAAAAACCAGATCTAAGTTCACTGCAAGATTATAGCAGCTAGATCACCAAATTGAATAGAAAAATCAGGGAAACACCAACTTTTTTATTCTTTTTTTTTTTTTTTTTTTTTAAGATAGGGTCTCATTTTGTCACTGTCCGTAGAGTGCTCTGGCATCGTAGCTCACAGTAACCTCAAATTCCTGGGCACAGGTGATCCTCTTGCCTCATGCTCTCAAGTAGCTGGGAATAGAGGCACCCACCACAATGCCTAGCTGTTTTTAGAGCCGGAGTCTCACTCTTGCTCAGGCTTATCTTGAATTCCTGAGCTCAGGCATACAGAGGCTAGGATTATAGGCGTGAGCCACTGCACCCAGTATTATTCAATTTTTTAATGTAATAAGTCATAAGTTGACCCCATTGATTAGTTAGGCCTTGTGGGAAGGAATTCAGTTTTTAAAAAAATATTAACTAATTTGAATCAAGTACCTGCCAAATGCCAGGCACAGTAGCAATAGGGATAAAATAAGATGTTGGTTCATAAACCCACCCATTGGAGGGGCTCACAGCCTAGTTTGGAAGCTGCTAAGGTCATCTGTGGCAAGGATAACCAAAGTATCTACCACGTGCTCAGGGAGGATGGATGGAGGAAAGGACATTCTTCCCGGCAACCAGAATAGTTATGGGAAGATTTTGCATTGAACATTTATCTGTTTGCTCATTCATTCAACAAATCACTTTTGAGCCTTGGTTTGTTTTAGGCACTGTGCTCAGTGCTGGGAACACAAGTCAGATGGTTTCTGTTCTCAAGGACTTACAAGCCAGTGAAACAGACAAATATTAACCAAGCATCTTGTAAATATGTAAATCTAGTCTTCAAGTCTATCTAAGTCTAGAAGTCTGCTAAGTTCATCTTGCAGCGAACTTAGATCTGGTTTTTGACACTTCAAAGATAACTTCAAGTCTATCTAGTCTTCAAGTCTGCTAAGTGCGTGGAAGGTGTATTGTTCACATGGGCAGGGTACAATGGACTTAGCGCAGTGGTTCAGGGAAAGGAACGAGGCAGCGCAGGGGTTCAGAGAAGCCTTCCTTGGGGAAACAATGTGCACTACCCAGGCCTATCTGCAGGATGTGTGGGAGTGAGGACATGGGGTGAATAGAAGCAAGAAAGGCATTTGCAAAGGCACTGAGGCATGGCAGAGAGATACTTTGATACTCAGGACTAGAAGTCTCCCCAAAGTCTCGGGGTACAGCTTGTTTTCTGCTCATGTTCTATCATCTTTTCTCAGGTTACCAGCTAGAACAGCAGTGACCACCAATTCTGAGGTATCCTTTTAGCTATGCCTCCTTTTACTGGATGCATATTCAGTCATTTTCCAGAAAAGAAGGGATAAATAGGCAAGAATAGAGAGAACAAGCCCTCCCTCCCTCAGGGGAAGAAGTGCAGGGATCCTCTCTCTCAGGCTATCATGACTGCAATACATTTCTGGTTGATACTTGTGAGTATAAAGACCTGGATTGGGCTGCCTTGGCTGAGGTATCAGCCCTTGGATCAGTGTCCCATGGCAAGGTAGGGTTAGGCACTGCAGAGTGCTTTGGGTGTGTGTCTCGTTTGTTCCTGGTAGTAACTCTGAAGTAGATACCATTGTAATCCCCATTTTATGTGAGAAATGGTGAGACATAAACCAGGTAAGCAACTTGCCAAGGTCACAGCAACTCAGGGGAAGAGCTAGGTTTTGCTCTCAAAAAGTCGGATTTATAGATAGTATGCTCCCAATCTCTATGTTATCTGGGGACTACTTCAGTACAGATGTGGCCAGGGGTCTTTCCTTGAATATTAAAGCAGTTTTCAGAAAAGAAAAGGTGGTTTTGAGCCAGACAGATACTGCCAGGCTTATTTGTTTATATATATATTCCAGCTCAGGTTTAGATTTTTTTTCTTTGTGAGACCATTAGCCAGTTCCTCCTAAGCTATCAAAACCACAGCCCAGTAGTATACACTAGCTAATTCAGTTGAATACTACTGGAAGCATAAACAAAAACACACAGAAAGCATGGCTTGTATGTTCTCTCAATTAGACACAAGTCATTCTCTCACTAATGGGTTGGAAGAAAGCACAAAGGAGTATAGTAATTTCACCTGCTTTTCATCCTCATCAATTTCCCAATGTCCTCTAGCATTAGTGTTTAGCTTACACCATTTCAGGATGTAGTGTGTGTTCACCATTTCCTTTTAAATCTCCCATAAGAAATCTTCTCCTCGTCTTTAAATCATGGTGCAGAGAATTTATTACCTCATTAGTTGGAAATATTTGAGCAGGTCCTTTAGGGCTAACACCATTTCTAGTTTTTGTTTTTTGCTTTATCAGAGAATGAAAAGGAAGGGAAACACAATTGACTATAATAAAAGAACTTTCCAAGAGTTTGCTGGAGTTTCTTTAATCACAAGCACTTTACTCTTAGGTAACTAGAGGTGCTGGTAAGTGGATCCTGCTGTCTAACTCAGAAAATGCATCAATCGCTTCTTTTGCTTTGGAAACTCACACCATTGAGAGAGAGCACTTTTGATCATATAGGAGTAAGGAATGGTCAGTGTATGTCAAGAGTCAGCTGGTCCAACTTGTACCTATATTTTTAGTATCAGGGTATAAGAAGCAAGAGAAGACATGACCTCAGGAAAGGAGAGAAAATAGTAGCCTATACCAGGAAGCAATTCAGCGCTGGAAACGCCTAGAAGTAAATGGGAGAACTTTTATGGGTTCTGGGAATTCCCATAATTATGAATGAGAAGAAAGTGAAACATTTGTAACTGTTATTTTTATTTCATTTTCAAGGATTACAGATGGAGCAGCTGTAACTACCATGAAAAGAAGTTTTGATATAAATGTCCAACTTCTTTTCATTTTGTGGCACTGGAAAATTCAACAGGCACTGCTCCTCAGCATATCAATGATGTTTCCTTGTCTATCTGCAGCAGTCCCTCTTCTGTGTAATCCACAGGATGGATTATAATCCAAAGATCCTTCGATCTCATCTAGTTTACCATATGTCTATTTATTCACTCATTATTTCGTCCACCCATTCATCATTCACTCAAACATTGGAGTGACTGCTCTAAGTCAGATGCATGCTAGGAACTTTGAGGGCAGAGATGAATGACACAGCAGCTTATGCCAGTGTCCCCTAGCCCATGTACAGTACATCCATGGCCCTTTAAGATTCTGATAAAATGTTTAAAAATATTCAAAATCAGGTTCCAGTTATAGGTAAAATAAAATACTCTTCATCCTGTCTTTTTTACTGAATAAAACTAGATCTGACCTGAATGCATGGGGCACTCTGGAAAGGAAAGAGTATTAGATAGCTTGAGGAAGAAGACACGAATTTGAGGTTCTACTAAACTGCAGTGAGTCCATCATTATTTTCCATCAAGTACCCCCAGCCTAGACTCAAAGTAGCCCAAGGCCCACAAGCGAGTGTTGGCAAAGCAGAAAGAGTTCTCTATCTCTGGATCAAGGAATAGGAAAGGAGAGGGAAATATCCCATTTTCCCCCCTTTCTTTTCTTTTTTCTGTTCTCTTTTACCCCAACCTATGGAGAGTCCTGTCATAGTGAAAGATCAACAGTGACACGGGCAGAGTCCCACTAATGCACAAAACACTGAAAAGGCTGCTAGTCTTCCGGTGTTGACAGAGGAGCTGTGATCCCAGAAAGCTGGAACAAGCCACTTTTGTTTTTGATTTTTCTCTTTTATCTTGTGCCACTTGGTCTTAGATGCAGGTGCAATCTCAGAAAGTACATAGCAGATTGGTATAAATAAAGCCCCATAATTCTGGCTAGAGAATTGAAGTGAAAAGCCCCCCCAAATTGAAAAGTTTTCTCTCTGCAGAAGACTGCAGAGAGAAAGGACTTGGAAAATACACCATAAAACTTGTTTATGAAGCGACTCAGGATGGAAAGAGCTGATCTTAAACAGCATATCAAAGACACTGAGAACTAAATCAATGGTTATGCTACCCCCTAGGTCCTGGACCAGCTGTGGAATGTTGCACCTGCAGAATAGATGTGAACAGCATTGCAAAGTCTGTGAAGGTAGAACTGCATTGAAAGTACAGCTCATAGAAGGTTAATTAGAAATTGCAGCCTGAACCCAACTGGGTTTATTGCCTAGTAAAACAAAACTATCAACATTCTTGATAGGATTTAAACAAGATTGATGCACTCACTTATAAGATAATATTAAAAATGTCGAAGATACAATAGAAAAATGGAAAGCAACATATAAAAAGCTATGGGATGCTAGAGCAGTACATATAGAGAAATTTATAGCATTCAAATGCTTAGCTTATAAAAGAAGGGTCTCCAACAAGTTCAAAAAGTTGCACTTTAAATAACAAGAAGCACAGCAAAATAAGCCCAAAGCAAGCAGAAAGAAGGAAATAACAAAGAGCAGAAATCCATGAAGATGAACACCGAAAAGCAATAAGGGAAACTGCTAGAATCAAAACATGGTTCTTTAAAAAGATTAATAAAATTGACAAGCCAATTGCAAGACTGAAAAAGAAAAAAGAAAGATAACACAAATGACCAACACTGGGGACAGAAAAGGAAATATCATTAGAGATCTTACATGTATTAAAAAGATAATAATTGAACACTACAATTTTGCACACATAAATTGGACAACTAAAATAAAATGGACTGATTCTTCAAAAACCACAAGCTACAGAAACGTAACTAAGATAAAATATAAAACCTGCATAGTCCTATAACTATGAATCCTTCCAAGAAAGATACATCTACACTCAGATGGTTTCACTTGCAAATTCTATCCAACATTTAAAGGTGAAATAATATTAGTCATGTAAATCTCTTCCAGAAAATTCAGAAAAATATTTCTCAACTTATTTCATAAAATCAGTATCACCTTGATACTAAAAAAGATGAAAACAGTATAATAAAACAAAACTACATTAATATCCCATTATACACATAAATGCAAAAGTCCTTAACAAATTTTAGTCATTCAGATCCTACAATATGAAAATATCATCATTAAGGAAAAGCAAATCTGGTTCAATATTTGAAGATAAATCAATGTAATCCTCTCTGCGAACAAACTAAACAAGAAGAGACGTATTATCAGTACATGTAGAAAAAGCATTCGGTGAATTTCAATATTTATTCATGATTTAAAAATAACCTCTCAACACACAAGGAATAGATGGGAACTTCCTCACTCTGATGAAGAACATACATAAAACCTTCAGCTAACATCATAGTTAATGATGAAAAAGCAAATATTTTCCCTTTCAACTCAGGAACAAAGCAAAGATAACCACATCACCATTCCTTCAGCAGCATATTGAAAGTTCTAGCCAATGAATAAGAAAAGAAGTAGAGATCACAGGCATGTAGGTTGGACAGGAAGAAATAAAAATTGTCACTATTCATAGATGACATCTAGTCAATGTAGAAAAACCTAAAACAGAGCAAACAAGCAAAAAAAAAAAACCAAAACTTTCCTAGATCCCCAAACCAGGAAAAGACCCAATAAGAAAAAAAAATTATAGACCAGTATCACTAATGAATATTGATGCAAAGATATTCAACAAGATCCTAGCAAACAGAATCCAGCAACACATCAAACAAATTATACACCAGGACCAAGTGGGTTTTATCCCAGGGTCTCAAGGCTGGTTCAATATACATAACTAAATTAAAAAATAAAGACCATATCGTTCTCTTGATTGATGCAGAAAAAACTTTTAATAATATCCAGCATCTCTTCATGATCAGAACACTTAAGAAAATGGATATAGAAGGGACATTTCTTAAACTGATAGAGGCCATGTACAGTAAACCTACAGCCAATATCATATTGAATGGAGTTAAATTGAAATCCTTTCCACTCAGATCAGGAACCAGGCAGGGTTGCCCATTGTCTCCACTGCTCTTTAACATCATAATGGAAGTTTAAGGCATTGCAATTAGGGAAGAAAAGGCCATCAAGGGTATTCATATAGGATCAGAAGAGATCAAACTTTCACTCTTAGCAGATGATATGATTGTATATCTGGAAAATACCAAGGATTCTACTATAAAACTCTTAGAAGTGATCAAAGAATACAGCAGTGTATCAGGTTACAAAATGAACACTCATAAATCTGTAGCCTTTATGTACACCAACAATAGCCAAGCTGAAAAAATAGTAAAGGATTCTATTCCATTTACATCAGTGCCAAACAAGATGAAATATTTGGGAGTTTACCTGACAAAGGTTGTGAAAAATCTCTATAAAGAGAACTATGAAACTCTAAGGAAAGAAATAGCTGAAGATGTTAACAAATGGAAAAACATACCATGCTCATGGCTGGGAAGAATCAACATTGTCAAAATGTCTATACTATCCAAAGCAATAAACAATTTTAATGCAATCCCTATTAAAGTTCCATTGTCATATTTTAAAGATCTCAAAAAAATAATTTATTGTTTTATATGGAATCAGAAAAATCCTTGAATAACCAAGACATTACTCAGAAATAAAAACAAAGCAGGAGGAGTTATGCTACCAGACCTCAGACTATACTATAAATCGATAGTGATCAAAGCAGCATGGTACTGACACAAAAACAGAGAGGTAGATGTATGGAATAGAATAGAGAACCAAGAGATGAACCCAGCTACTTACCATTATTTGGTCTTTGATAAGCCAATTAAAAACATTCAGTGGGGAAAATATTCCCTATTTAACAAATGGTGTTGGGTGAACTGGCTGGTAACCTGTAGAAGACTGAAAGTGGACCCACACCTTTCACCTTTAGCTTTATGTTTTTCCCTTGTTCCTCTACTTATATTCTGCCCCAGAGTGTTCTTGTTCACCTACCCACTCTAATCAGGCAAAAATTACTTTTTAGAATCAGCACTGATGCAATGTACTAGTTACAAGTCTCAGCTGTACAGCAAACCATCAGTGTAAATATTGGCTCTTCCTCTTATTAGCTGTGAAAACTTGAGAAATTTGTTTAACTTCTCTGTATCTTAGTTTCCTTATCTAAAAATGGAATAATAATACTGATACAGGACAGGTGGCACCCCAGCCAGCTCAGCTGAGCTAAGCTGTAGGACCTGCCACCTCTGCCACGGTGGTATTGATGTGGTGACAGCCGGCAGAGGAACCAGTGGGCTGGCGGGTAGGCAAGGGGGTGCCCCCACCCCTGCCAGAGGGTCTAGTAGCCAGAGGGGCAGGATCACTGCTGGGGAGATACTGGCGCCTTGGTGTCTCCTTCCCCTTGCACTTATGACTGAACAGGGAACCCCCATTTCCTATGCCTAGGTCAATTTCAAGTAAATTTCCTAGGCTTCAATTCCATGAATGGACTGTGTTCATTCATTAATACATTCATTCACCTTGCCCCAGCAGTACCGACTGTATTTATTTATTAATGCACTCATTTACCTTGCCCCGGAGGAAAGGACTGTATCCATTCGTTTCCTGGCCTCATATAACTACAAGGGACCAATATGACTATACATACCCCTCAACAAAGAGCCTGGAGAGAGAGCTTCCCGCCCCCCTCCACTCTCCATCTGGGTTCTTTCTGCTAGGAGCTTTGGTGTTTTTGTATTCTTTTCTGTAAATAAATCCTGTCTTACTGCTGATCTTTGCTCCGTGGAGTCATTCTTCAAATCATCGAGACCAAGAACCTACTGAAGACAAAATTCGGGTAATAATACAATGTGATTGATAAATGGGAAGGATAACACAATATACTTTACACTAGTGCATTGGATTAAATTAATCAGCACACACAAAACTTTTGGGGCATGCTTGACACAGAGTGCCCTCCTCCCCAGTAAATGTTAAGCCAATTCTCATTTTCTAGTTTTCTGAGACACCAGAGAGTTCATCCAGTATGTACTTACTTTCCCTCATGCCCCTGCTATTCACCAGTATATGCTGAGGAGACCTACCTTGAGCTTAGGGAAAGATCAGGAAAGGGAGAAGGTTTGGGGGGTACAGTCCCAGACTGTCCTAGTATGGAGAAGCCAGGGATCAAGGCAGAATCAGGGAGCGAATCCAGCCCAGCACTCAGGATGCAGGATCAGGCAACACACAGAAGTCAAGAGAAGTTTCAGTTGAGCACGCAAGGAAACAAAAGTGGACACAACACGAAGCACAGTGGAAAACCTTGGAACAGGCAAAATTACCCAAGGAAGAAAGTCTTTGTAGACGAGTTCTATTTTTAGAACTTTTCCAGAGCAAGGTCCAAGACTGCAGCTCTACAACCATGCATAAAAAGAGGAATTTATTTGCTCATTTTTTCCTAATACCTATGTACTGATTGTTTACTCTGTATCCAGTACAGGAGATTTAGCTTTGGGTCAAATAGATGGAACTCCTTGCTCTCCTGCAGTTTACATTCTAGTCAGTTTCTTTGCAAAATACATGCAAATGTAGGATAAGTTCCCAAGGGTAGTCTCCAATCAAAGCTCAGAGAAGAAAGGCAGTGGGTTCTATGCAATTTACTTCCCCACACCTTCACTCCATTCAGCATATTCTGTTCCACTCAATACTAAATATCAACATGGGACATTATTTTAGGAGACATCTTGGACCCTCTTCAATTTATATCTAAAGTGAATAATTCACTTGCAAACTTTGGTGTTTTTCATTAACACAATTTGATTTTCATGACTCCTAATCGATTACCAATCTCTTCTCACCAGGGATGGGTTTCCACACAAGGTCCTAGGTCTTTTGGTGTAGTTTCTCACCCCTCTTGGCAGTTTCTGAAAGAGTAGAAACCCAATGAACTAGGTATCCCAGACTGTGCATTCAGCTTTGGGGACTCTTAAGAACTCTACTGAGTTGTGGAGGTTTGAGGGACCTCTTTTTGATCCAGTCAAAAATCACAGACTCAGTGCAAAGCAGCTTTTCCCCATAACTGGTGCCTGTGCTGAACGACCCTAGGCCAGCACATCTGGCAGGTGCTGACCGAGCACTTCTCTGCCCAAGTCTGGGGCAGCCTTCTCAGCATGGTGATGTCACTGCTGCCTCAGTCTGACAACTGGCTCCCCAGAATCACAAAATGATAGTGTGAAGCTGTTCTGGTCTTTTGTGGAGCTGGTGGGAATTTCTGTTGTTTCTCAATTACTATGGAAACCACTTCCATAAATAAATATTTAGATAAGGAAGGGGAACAAGCTCCCTTAAACATTGTGTGCATTTATTTAATGCTGAAAGTATTTGATTATAAAAGAGAGTAAAACTTAACTGGCAATGGTCCCTGCTTTTCAGAAGGACTGTTCTTTCTCTTTCACCATGTCCATTTCTTTCTTTCTTTTTTTTTTGGCCAGGGCTGGGTTTGAATCCACCACTTCCAGCATATGGGGCTGGTACCCTACTCCTTTGAGCCACAGGCGCTGCCCTACCATGTCCATTTCTTTATCATCCTTTATCAGTTCCTAACTTCTTTCTCTCTCCTTCTTCTTCCCATTTATTTTCTCTTCTTTCTCTCTCAGTTCTTTTTCTCTGTACATTTTCTCTCTCCTTTTTGCCCTGTCCACATCTTTTCTACATCTTCTAGTCTCTCCCCTCTCCTTCTCTTTTCTCTTACTCCTCTTCCCTCTCTCATTGCAAAAGAGGGAATTCGGACGACTAAATCTGTAGCTGCTTTTGATCTGGTCCTTAAGACTAAGAATGACAGAAAACTCTGTCCCTTGGCCGCCTGTCACAGTACAGGCCTGTGGCCAAGACCCACTTCCGGTGCCTGCTGGAGCGATGGTGAGAAGTCCTCCTGGCCAGAGCACAGATGGTGGGTGATGGAGTCTGGATGCCGAGACTTAGGGCGGGTCAAAACAATGATCACTCAAGTGTAAACTGTGCTAATTGCTGGGGACAAAGGGAGAGCCAGGCCCCCAGCAGAGTACTCTAGGATGGAGTACCAAAAGCAAGGAATGGCTTAAATTAGCGTTTCTCAACCTGTGGGTCACAACCCCTTTGGGGGTCGAACGACCCTTTCACAGGGCTCGCCTAAATACATCCTGCATGTCAGATATTTACATTATGATTCATAACAGTAGCAAAATTACAGTTATGAAGTAGCAACAAAAATAATTTTATGGTTGGGGGTCACCACAACATGAGGACGTGGCATTAGGAAGGTTGAGAATGACTGGCTTAAATTGTCACAGATTCATATCAAGGGTCCCGGCCTAAGCTTCTAGACCGTCTTAGCTTTCACCCTCACTTCATTGATACAGAAGCTGGGCTTCACCATTTTGCCCTGGCATATAAAAACTTCTTTGCATTATTTATAGACCCTTTCCTAGTGTTGGAGTCATTTTTCTTGTGAAATGCCTCCTTTAAAGCATGATAGACAGACAGAGAGATGATGGACATATTCGTACAGATGTACCCGTACATAAATACACAGATATGTACACACTATATAATACAGATACACTTACATACATGCACAATTTATTGTAAAATAAGACAGAAAAATAAAACATTACAAAAGCTGCATAGCTTAGTGACTTTTCATAAAGGAAATACCCGTGAATCTACACAGATGAAGACAGTGAACCTTGTCAGTCCCCCGAGGGGTCCCCCACACACCTCATTCCAGTTCTAGCACTATCACTCCCTTACGAAATAGCCACTCCCCTCTATTTTTATAGTAATTTTGTCCTTGCATTTCCTGACAGCTTTATCACTCAAGGGTGCATACCTGGATACTGCAGTTTCATCTTCCATATTTTAAGATACTTGATTTGTCTTTTAAACGCCTTTTGATCTACAGTTTCTTTCTCCCTCCCTCTCTTTTTCTTAGAATTTGTCTGTTGATGAACCTGGGCGTTGAACCCACAGTCTAGATTTTGCTGAATGCTCCTTTGTCCTAAATTTTTATTTTAGAATTTTTTTCTTGGTTTTACTATTTGTTGTTTTCCTTGTTTTGGTTTTGTTGTATAGAAACACCTATCATTGGTATGTTGGGTCTTTTTTGCTCTATCTTTCATATTTTCCACTTTCTCTCAAATACCTTCATTTTTTTTTCTGATTTAACTTTTCCCCTTGCTTTTAGTTTATATTTCTTCCAAGGGGTTATTTGTTGTGTTTATTTGCTCTTATGTAGTTTAGAGCTTAGTCTTTACTTCTAAACTTATCTTTAAATTTATTTCTAATTTTTTTCTGTCATATTTTTCCTAGGGGATTTAAATTCTGACTATGTTCTTCTTTCATATCTTATATCATATTAATGTCTTTCAGTTCATTTTGAAATATTATGTTCCAGTTTTGCCTTTTAAAGACCATGTCTTTCTGGAATGCTTTCCTTGTCTGCAGGGAAGTTCTGCTGATCCTTGTTCTCTTTTTTTTTTTATAGAAGTTTTGTGTGGCAGTTGATTTTAATATGTAAGTTGAGTTCATATGTTGAGAATTCCCAATTTTATTCCCTTTTCCCACGTTTATTTGTACCTTATCTTTCCTTTCCATTACTTTCTGTATTTTTGTTTAGTTGATTTTACCCCTTAGAGTTTACCCTCACTACAGGGTCTCATTCTGGAAGAATGCCCCATGGTTCAGGCTTTCATGGGCCTTTTGAACCTTACAGCAAGCCCTTTGCAGTCACTTCTATAGCAATGGATAGAACTGCTTCCAAGGGGCTGGGTGTAGTGGCTCACGCCTGTAAACCTAGCATTCTGGGAGGTTGAAGTACTTGCCTGAACTCAGGAGTTGAAGACCAGCCTGAGCCAGAATGAGCCCCCATCTCTAAAAAATAGACAGGCCTTAGATCACTTGAGCCCAAGAGTTTGAGGTTGCTGTGAGCGATGACAGTATAGTACTCTATGGAGGGAGACAAAGTAAAACTCCATCTCAGAAAAAAATAAAAAAGAAAACAACTAAAAACACTGCTTCCAAGATCAGCTGCTATTCTCAGATAGGCCCACCACCCTTTCTGGTGACTGCATATTGGTTATTTGGGATTCCCCTGTTTTCAGATCAGTTGGGCACCCTGCATAGCCCTTTGCTTTCTCTTGTACAGATACTGATCACTTGCAGATCTTCTGGCTGTTGGTGGTTTGCCGCCATCTGTTAGTGTTTTGTCAATTATTTGTGTTGACATGGGGTTTTGCTACCTAGTTACTTTATCTATCTGTAATGTATGTATTTAAAAGGATCCCCAAATATGCTGCTGTTGCCACCTCCATCTTCCTAAATTTCAACAGCCCACTTCTGAATTGCAAGCAAAGTTTCTGTGTGTATATGCAGCACATGGACTTAATAACACGGGTAAGCCTTCCATGTTCGATTTGATGAGTTTTGACCATAGTACACGCTCCTAAAAACCACCACCCAAAGTCCCTTTGCTGCACTATGTTCCTTTTTAGCTAATCTCCCTGCCCAATCCCAACTCCCACCAGGAGCAACCACCTTTTGACTTTTATAAACATAGATTAGTTTTTCCCTATTTTTAGGCGTCACATAAATGAAACCACAATTCTATCCCTAGATTGTCACTGAGTTGTTTTTTTAAAAATCATACATCTGTGTTGTATTTTATCAAAGGTATTGCCAGTTTATTTTGTCTAGTCACTCTAGACGATACAATATGTATCTTTAAACTTATTACAGTATATCTTCAAGCAGAATTATGTACTGCTTCACAACCAGTACCACGGAATTCCTTTATCTTCTCTCCTGCCTTTCGTTTTATGTCATATTACATTTATTTAATTTCTATGTATAATTCCATATATACTATAAACACAAGTCCATTATTAATTTGTTTTAGTAAGTAATACTATATGGTATAAGTTTATATATAGTATATATACTATAGGGTGTAATATATATATTTTTATAGCATTTTATATATATAAATGGGGAGAGAGAGAGGAAGAATATCATTATATTTTCCTTTCTGGTAATATCAGTCAGGATTTTCCAGAGAAACAGAACCAATAAGGGGAGTATGTATAGTTTTATTATAAGTGATTCATGCAATTATAGAAGCTGAGAAGTCCAAAATGTACAGCTGGCTAGCGGGAGACCCAGGAGGGCAGTTGTATAGGTCTTGTTTGAATCCTGGCCTAAAGACTGATAATCCCAGCTTGCACAATTAGGAGGAGAAAAAGGTTTCTTACCAGTCTTTATTCTATGCAAGCCTTCAGTGGATAGTTGCTGTCTACTCACACTGTGGAAGGCAATCTGATTTGCTTGGTCTACTAATGCAAATGTTAATTTCATCCAGAAACACTTTCACAGACACACCCAGAGATGAGGTTGAATCAAATATCTGGGCACTCTGTGGGTCACCCAAGTTGACACATAAAATTAACCATTCCTCAAATGTGCTTCATTCTTCCCTACTAATCTGATCAGAGCTCATTCCTAATATCATTTCTCATAAGTATGGATCACTTCATTAAGTATTTCGTGAAATTCAGGTATTCTAGCAGTGAATTATACCAGTTTTTATTTGTCTGAAATTATCTTTGTGTTGTTGTTATACTTGAAGGATATTTTATTGGATATATAGTTCTAAGATCTTTTTTCCCTTCTTGTTTCCCTTCACATTAAAAATGTCATTATATGTCCTTCTGGCCTTAATTCTTGAGGGGAATATATAAATTCCTCACCACACAGGTAGGAACACTGTGTACTCAATATTGTTACAGAATAGATTCAGCAAATACCAAAGATAGCATGAGAGCTATGCCAGGGCACTCCCTTGAGGTGACTGGCTTAAGCCAGCCCTAATGCTTTAACTGTCATACAGAACCCCTTAGCTAATTTTAGTACTAAAATCCCTGCCTAATAGAAAAATTATTATGTCATTAACATAACATGGGTTGTATGAACTCATCTGATGATTGTACTGTACATGCTTAATCGGTTTTATATGTAAACATGTGATAATGCAAAAAAAAAGGGCTCCATGTCACTCCCTGGAAAGGGATTTAAGGTGACCCAGTGGGTAGGCTGTGTGAATTTAACTCTTTGTAGAGATGCTGTTCTGCCTGGGAGTGAGCACCCTGTGTAAGTGATCTCTGATAAGCTCATTTTAATTTGCCAACCTGGACTTTTTTAAGTCATTCTTTGGTCCTTCACCACTCTTTCAGTTTAGAGGGTGGTTTTTCTATACTATCCTGGGATTTTCCCAAAATAATTCTGAAAAGAGAAGTAGACAATAATATAATCTGCAATGAGCAATTTTAACATGGCTCCATCAGTATTGATAGAAAAATAGATAAAAAAAAATAGTAGGATATAAAAGACTTGAATAACACTATCAACCAACTTGACCTTATGGGTGTTTATAGAATATATCACCCCACAACCACAGGTACCATATTCTTCCCTCACACAGGAGGAGCATTCACCCATAGAGACCAATGCATTGTCACCCTCAATTTAAATCAATTTATTTAAAACACTGAAAAATAGATTTTTGGATGAGAAGTCAGCTTATCATTGTTCTTCTGTATGTCGTTTTTCCACTTTAACTGCCCTTAGGTCTTATCTTGATCTTTTTCAAGATTCTCTTTCTTTCATAATCTCCCTCTAGTTAAACTACCTGCAACCTAGACTGTGTCATAGGAGATGGGATATGCTTCTTACCCCAGAAAGTCCTGTGCAAAAGACATGTGTGTTTGTGAGTGAGATTTGGAGTTAATTCACCAGGGCTGTGACAAGGAAGGCCTGAGGTTTAAGCCACAGATGGCAGGTTTGGTTCCACGAACTTACTCTACCAAACACTCACCTTTGGCATCTCTAATAGTCCCTCCAAGTCACTGACCCTTCTATCTCTAAAGGAAAAGTTCTTCTATATCCCAGGAAAAGTTCTGCTTAAATGCCTCAATCTAAATATTTTTATTCATCTGCGTTCTTCTGCTTTCCTGAACATTTTTTGTGCATAGTGAGCCTTTGATTATAGATAAAAATGAAACTAAATTCACAATATTCAGTCCCCTGATAAAAGGATTCATCCAGTCTATGGCTTTACGAATATCTGTACTCTGACATAAATACTAGTGCCCACCAGCTGACACCAGTCTTGATTGTAGTTGACAGAGAACAGAATTAGGCCTACTGTTTTAGATAAAGCAGGCATTAGAGATCAAGCTGTTGACAGACCTGGCTCAAAGTCTCAATAACACAGTACAGATCTGTAATCTAGGCCAGTGAGTAATTAGTAAATCACAAAGTGTAATCATCTACATATCCACAGCAGGGTAAAATACAGTAGAGAGATCCAGGTAGGTGATATTCAAATGTCCAGATCAGCCAGCAGCTGGCAGCTGTAGTTGCCAGGGGAGGGCTGACGACAGCCCCTAACCTCCCAACCCCCTATTGGTGACTCCTAAATGACTCTGCTCCCTTGCAAGGTAGCGCTAAATTCAAGATATGGCTCCAGTCTGTAAGGCAGCTTGGGTGCAAGGCATATGCGTCAGCAAGGAACTGGCAAAATGACCTAATAGTGATGAATTGGGTTTGAATCCTGGTATCTTCAGCAATGTATCTAAACTTTCTAATTTTCATTTTTTTTCCTACTGTAAAATGAGATTAATGGTAGCTACCTCACTAGACTTTGGGGATAGTCCTGAAAATAATGACCGTGGAAGTTTGGGGTTCAATACAAATACTCCTTTAATATTTTCTGCTTCTCTTCATGTGAAATGCTGGTGGTTGGTATGCATTTGGCTTTGATCAGTCCAAGCTGATCATGGGTTTCTGCAGCTGGTATTACTCTTACTGTCATCATCGTTGCCACTGTTATTGCGGTTGATATTACAGAGTTTATAATACTTAAATGGAAAATGCAATTATTTAACCACCAGAGTCTCTGGTACTGTGGGCAAACAGCTTTTTCTACTATTTAATTTGTGGGACTTGGCTTTAGGACAATTTATACTCACACTGAATTAAATTGATGTCTCTAAGCCTGTGGTTGTAGAAGCAAGTTTCCCAGTTTACACACATGTCTAAGACATGCAGTGTTTCTTCAACGTCCCTAGCAGGGCTGATAGTCTGGGGATTCTTCTGAACAGGTAGCAGGCCAGGCAGCTTTCTCCCACCACTCACAGCACATGTGTGCCTGCATGACAGCAGTCAAGTTCACGTTGTGGTGATGTGCATTTGCATAGCTTGTTATGGTTGGTGAATAACAACATGAAAGAAGAACAAAGCAAAGTCATTCAGCATGAAGGCCATTCTTCAAGCTAACTCTTCTGCCAGACTCTGGTTTTAAAAGATATGCAGCATCCTTGAAACACATGTTACCAGCTACATTTGGATAGAGAAGAAAGCTAACATACTGACCAATGCATCACCACCTTTGAGCCAATCCTTGCATTGATTCCCACTTCACCAATAGGTCTTCAAAGAGTTTTGTCTTTTTTTTAAACCACCTTTGTCAATTTCTTTCTTTTTACTTAATTTAATAAAAATTAAACTGTATCATAACTGTATACATTTATGGGGTACAATGTGATGATTTGATATACAATGTGGAATGCTTAAATCAAACTAATTAACATAACCACTACCTCACTTACTTATTTTTGTGGTAAGATATTTATAATATACTTTTAGTTGTTTTGAAATGTACATTTGCATTATGCACATTAGGTGAAATCCCTCCAAATACCCTCCCTCCACTTGCCCTCCCCCACCTCTCCCTTCTCTCCTCTTTCTTTCTGGACTGTATTTGTGTTTTATCATTAGTATAAATGTGTAAGTGTTTACATATTGGTTTCATAATAGTATTGGGTACATTGGATAATTTTTCGTCATTCTTGAGATACTTTACTAAGAAGAATATGTTTCAGTTCCATCCAGGTAAACATAAAAGATGTAAAGTCTTCATCTTTTTATGGCTGCATAGTAGTCCATGGTATACATATATGCCAATTGTTTATCCATTCATGAGTTGATGGACATTTAGGCTGCTTCCCGGACTTAGCTATTATGAATTGGGCTGCAATAAACATCCTGGTGCAAATGTCTTTGTTGTAAAATGATTTTTGTTCATCTGGATAGATACCTACAAATGATATTCAGGATCAGATGGTAGGTCAACTTTTAGTTCCTTGAGAAGTCTCCATACTGCTTTCCAAAAAGGCTGTTTTAGTTTGAAATTCCACCAGCAATGTAGAAGTGTTCCTTTCTCTCCACATCCAGACCAACATCTGCAGTGATGTGGGCTAATCTTATTGGAGTTAGGCGATATCTCAAAGTAGTTTAGATTTGCATTTAATCTGATGGTTAAAGATGATGAGCATTTTTTCATGTGTTTGTTGGCCATTTACCTGTCGTCATCAGAGAAGTTTCTGTTCAAGTCTCTTGTTCACAAAGAAATGGAGTTGTTGGTTCTTTTCTTATTGACTAATTGGAGTTCTCTGTATCTATTTCATTCCCAAGAAGGAAGTAGAAAAGGGGGAAGTACCCCGATGATATTCTGAAATAAAATAATGATAATAATTAATAAAGAAACATGTAATTTTGACTATGCATCTGCCTCTTTGAAAGATACTTTTCAAAAGGAGGACATGCTTAGAGATAGTAATATACAATTTGAAATATAGTAAGCTTATGGCAATATAAACCTAACCTGCCCCTTTGGTGTGCATGAAACAGATGTCAATACAATACCTTGGTTCTCATCATGGCTTTTTATTTTGAGTGCTCAGTCCTGTGCTGCTCTGAATCTGTTTCTGCATCTCCTGTTAGCCTACTTTGGGGCTGCTCTGTGGTTCCTACCTTGCATGATGCTTTTCTCATAAATGCCAGGTCCTCTCAACAGCTCTTTCTCATTCTCATATCTTAATATTAAGTTTTTGAGTGCACAGCCCTTAAACACTATAGGTCTATGGTTTTGGCTATTTTTGTTTCTAATACTAACAATAATTCCATGCAAAAACCTTACGGATCCTTTCCAACTTAGAGAAGTATGTTTGCTTTTTTTGTCATTCGACATAGAAATTCTATACAATTAATTGACTTTAGTGAGAGTCTGAGAAATCCCTGAAGGTCCCTCCTCTCTCTCTGCTCAAAGACATCATCGCCTACAATTTAACTGGTTGGTTTCTATTTTACATTATTCAATATATTATTCTATGTCACGCTCCAGTCCAACCGCAGCCTTGTAACAATGTGTGCAGTTATAATTGCATCCGCTCCTGCCTGTGGTCTTTTTAAAATCTGAGTCCTGTTTGCCTCTCATTATTGCATGAATGTGCTTTGTTCGTATGTATGTTATCTCCTTTATCCTCACCACACCCCTGGAAGACAAATTTTAAATAAGAAATACTGTAAAATAGGAAAACTGATGCTCAGGAAGATTGAGTAACTTGTCCAAATTCACACAGTTAGGAAGTAGTAGAACTAAACCACAAATTTAGGGCAAGTTTAATTCAAAGTCATGTTGTTTCTATTGACTGGGGGACCTTCGGCTGCTGACACTATATGCTGGGTGACTGCCACATGATCAGATCAGGTGCAGACCTAGAATGTCATTTCTGAGCAGAATTCTGGGGCTACACAACACAACACTCTCAGAAAATTTGCAGTGAGTCCCTCTGCTCCCGGCCCCCTTCCAAAGAGCTGTGCAACTATGTCTTGCTGAACACTGTCTGCGAATGACTTTTAGGGACAGCTAAACACAAGTAATCACACAGGCTCCTAATACTCAACGTCTCATTATGTTTCTTATTCTTATGCTATCTTCTAATAGTCATGGGATGTCAGCACCAGAGGAGAACCTAGAGATCAGGGTGAGGCCAGTCTCTTGTCTCACAGACATAAAAGGATGTCAATGAGAACCAGCTCACCAGCGCCCAGAGAGCAGACAGCCTCTGCCCCTGCCAGGATGGATATGGGAAGGTGAAGATGCGTCATCAAAGCCTTTGCAACCTGACAGTGAGAACCAGAAGACAGTCCTTCACAGAGGCAAGCTTGTGGCTGCTAATGATAACCGATGATGATGCCTTGCTGGGGACTGAGGCATCAGCCTTGGCCATAGGCACTTTGTGTTTTGAATTTACACTTCAGAAAGGGCTTTGTCTATACTCTATAGTGTCATTGTGTAGGGCTTCATGGTTACTGCCAGAAAGTAATTACTAAAATGTATTTTAGCAATTGATTGAGCTTAACACAAAGCAAAAACACAAAGCCACCTCCTATATTTTAGGCCCTCACCCCATGAGACTGCCAGAGTCCTAAAGACCAATTGGTTAAAAGCCACAGATAATATTTAACTTCCTGTACTGTCCATTACGTCCATGACGCCATTCCTAAATAGATAACGTCTAATGATGAGTAAATTTTATATTGCCTTTTACAGATTACACAAGGTTTTCACATAAATCTTTTTTTTTTTTAACTCGGTGCCACAACCCTGCAAGGTAGGTGGGACATATATTATTGTTCTTTTCACAAATAAAAAAATAGCAGCTTAGAGAGTTTGAGAGACCAAGGTTATCTAGCTATTAATTAGCAGAATTGGGATTTCAAGGGAGGTTGAATATGTTTGTATCTGTAATCTTTCCATACTACTGTAAGATTAGGTATTTTCTAATGTAAGCCTCAACATAAATACTAACCCCTTGACTTTGCCTGATAGGCAGAAACTTTCCTCCATGGCCTCAGGGGTTCCTGGACTCAGAACTCTGACAAAATTTCCTTCCTTATTCATTTTTATGGAAGGAAGCTCATTTTAAAGCATCTATGTGTACCAGCACTGGGGACCTATGTGTGACTTCATGGTGTCACAGAACTTACAGTATAGTAGGGAAGACAGTTAAGGAATTACCAGGTGAGTAAAAGCCTTCTCACATCTAATGCACATGATGGAGGTGACTGTCACAAGCAGATGGGCTTCGAAGGACGAGAAGTCCAGGATGAGACTTAACTGATAAGTAAGAACTGCACCTCCCCAGAGGAATGGTTTGTACATAAGACCCCAGAACTGAGAACACACAGTGCATCCAGAGGAAAAAGAAATCTGATCTGATGCCTGGATCCTAACGTGCGGCAGAGGTGCAGAGATGAAGCTAGAATACTAGACAGGGGCCAGGGTGCAGATGGCTTTATGTCATGAGGAGGGCTTGGGGTTTTGTTCCGAAGACCACAGGAAGTTATCAATGGGTTTTAAATCAGGCTGTGATGTTAGATCTACCTTTTTATAAGGATTACTCTGACTATAATAGAGAGGGGAGTCTGGAACCAGGGAAAAGTGAACACAGATTACTTTGGAAGCTGTAGTCTTTACTCATTTTAGAGCTATGTGTCTTAAATAAGAGGACTTTCTGAGTTATTTATGTTGTTCTCTTTTCATTTATACCTTCAGTACACATTCAAACAGCACGACCATTAGACCCAGGAAAGAAAGGCTCTTGTGCTTGGTCCTTGTGTTTAGAGGGCTCTGAGTATCATACCTACAAGATAGATAAATGTAGTAAAGAATAAATGTATTGGGTACCTCTGTCACTTGATTCTTAGCATTGGCTCCACATGAGTGGTAACCCTGACATTCTATATTGGGATCAACACTGTTTAGTCTTCAGGAAAACACTTTTCTCCATCTCTGGCTAAAAGGCAAGGTTCAGGTGAAATGTTGTGGGACGTGTCAATGTCAGACACCAACACTGTTTTAGAGTGGGGAGGGTTTGACCAGTGGAAAATCTTAGGTGGTAAAAAAGATAAATCAGTTATTAAATCCTTCCCCTCAGCATGAATATAATAGATTCTTTTCCAATTTCGAGACAAGGGTCTCTCACTAGGTTGCCCTGGCTGGACTCTGTGATCTTCAAGCGATCCTCCCACCTCAGCCTCAGAATAGGTATGTGCCACCGCTCCCAGCTTGAATGTAATAGATTACTGTGTAATAAGATATTGTTCCCCAATAACATCAAATATTCATGGCCTTGTTTATCTTCATGTTCCAATTCTTAGTTTAGGAAACTAAAAAAAGGCATGGAATTCTCCACAGTTGAACATGGCAATTGAGAATTTTTTGCAATAGCAAACACTTCATATTACCTTTAAATTTGTGTATGTGGGCTCATCGCCTGTGGCTCAATGGGCTAAGGTGCCAGCCACGTACACCTGAGCTGGCGGGTTTGAATCCAGCCCGGCAGGCCAAACAACAATGATGGCTGAAACAACAACAACCAAAAAAATGGCCGGGCGTTGTGGTGGGCTCCTGTAATCCCAGCTACTTGGGAGGCAGAGGCAGGAGACTCGCTTGAGCCCAGGAATTGGAGGTTGCTGTGAGCTGTGATGCCACAGCACTCTATCCAGGGTGACAGCTTGAGGCTCTGTCTCAAAAAAAAAAAAAAATTTGTGTATGTGTATCAATTCCTAATATGCCCTGTAGTAAAAAAAAAAATTTAAAAAAGAAATAAATTTGTATATGTATGAACAATATGTGTGAAGAATATTACTATATAGATCTATATAATGATGATATAATATAAGCCATATGATTATATTAAAATATTTTTTAAATAATAATTTAGCACATGCTATTCTATTACCATATTTGACTATGTCATAAAATTTACTTTTGATTTCCAAATATAAGTATTTCCCAAAGAATATTTTGTTAAAGTTCTAATTGATAGAACCACTATAAAACAATGTTCCTCCAACTGAATTAATAAGAAGCTGTATAAAACTAACGTGACTCAAGAAATGAGTAATTTATAGTATGAAACACAAATTAAGTGAAAATCTTGACTATAAGAACATAATTAGTAATTTTGTTGAAATAGAGGGAATAAAGATTTTAAAAATAAAAGTTATGGGTAAAGAATAATTATTCATGAATTATGTATATTTTAGTCAAGTATGAATAATAATGCATATGATTATGTGTGAAATATTGTTTTATGTTATTACTTATCTAAATATCACTGCTTTCAATGCAGGACAATCAGGAATGTACAATAATAGTTCAATTAAATTTAGTTACCTTCGGTGTCTCAGTCTTACAAAAACAATAAGTGCTCATATTTTTCTTTCTTTCTTTCTTTCTTTTTCACGGTTAATTACCCCAGTGGAGATTTTCCTTGCTATTTTTCCTAGGGGTTTTTTAAAAAAAATTTTTTATTACATTATAACTTTGTACATTGATGCATTTATGGGGTTCAGCGTACTGCTTTGATATACAATGTAAAATGCTTACATTGAACTAAGTAATATATCCATCACAATTATACCCATTTATACTTTTATTTTAATATCATGAAAGTATCATTGTCAAAGTAGAAGGATAGAATCTTTTTTATTTAACTATTTGTTATCTTGATTTGTTTTTATTGAATCATAACTGTGTACAATAATTCAATCATGGGGTATAGTGTGCAGGTTTCACATACTATCTGAGATATTTTCATCAACCTGATTGACATAACATTCATGAGATTTTCTCATTTACTATGTGAAAACATTTTTGATCCATATTTAGAA
>CAUYON010160612.1:0-23841 GCA_963573935.1 Arctocebus calabarensis
ATATAGTAAACGAGAAAATATCATGAACGGTATGTCAATCAGGTTGATAAAATATCTCAGATTGCATGTGAAGCCCCCACACTGTACCCCATGGTTGAACTAATGTACACAGCTATGATTCAATAAAAAAAAAAAAAATTATTTCACCAGAGCCTAAACTGTTGGGTTTCTTTCCAGAGCCTGAACAAACTTGGGGAAGGAAAATACCCAACTTCAACTATCTTCTAGACTTCATATTGGGGAAAGGAATACTAGATTCCAGCCCATACTAACCATCCTGTCCCACCTCACAGGTGGGAAGATTGAGAAACATTTGTGACATGCACAGTCCAGAGGCACTTGGGCTCACTAAAAGACTGAGACCTAATTATAGAACTATAGAATGTTTCCTCTCCCCCAACACCTTACCCCAGCGTTACTGAAGGCCTGTTTACAGTACTTCTTATTAACCAGTATGAAAAGATTACAAAGCATACTAAAAGGCAAAGAACACAGTTTGAAAAGCCAAAGCAAGCACCAGGACCAGTCTCAGACATGGCAGGGATGTTGGCATTATCAGATTGGGAGTTTAAAACAACTATATATGTTGTCTATAAAGAACAAAATATAAATACGCAGTCTGTCTTAGCATGTTGCTATAATAAAATACAATAAAGAACTATAAATTGGGTAGATTATGAAGAACAGACATTTATACCTTACAGTTCTGCAGGAAGGGAAGTCCAAGGTTAAGGTACTGGCAGGTTTGTAGTCTGATGAGTGTCAGGTACTTTAACCCTGCGTCCTCTGGAGTGGAAAGGCACTGTGTCCTCACATGGCAGAAGGTAGAAGGGTAAAAAGAAAGAACCCACTTCTACAGGCCCTCTTACAAAGGTACCTAATCCCTTTTATGGGGGCTCCTACCTACCGAAGCCCCACTTCTCTATACTGTCCCATTAGCCACTAAGTTTCAACATGAATTTTGGAAGGACACATTCAAACTATAGTCCTTTGGCCCCAGATCTCCCAAAGCCATGTCGTTCTCACATGCAAAACATATTCATTCCATCCCAATAGCTCCAAAAGTCTTAACTTGTTCTAGCATCAATTTAAAGTTTGAAGTCCAGAGTTCCATCTAAATCAGATATGGGTGAGAGTCAAGGCATAATTCATCTTAAAGCAAATTTCCTTCCAGTTGTGAGCCTATGAAATCAAACGACTTACATGCTCCCAAAATATAGTAGTATTACAGGTATAGGACAGATATTTCCATTTGAAAAGGGAGCAATAGGAAAGAAGGAAGGAGTAGCAGGTCCCAAGTAAGTCTGAAAATCAACAAGCAAACAACATTAAATGTTAAGACTGGGGAATGAATAATCTCCTTTGACTCCACAGCCTATCTTCTAGACACACTGGGGTTGGACCTTCCAAGGCCCCAGGCAGCCCCACACCCACTATTTTCCTGGGCCCAGCCTACACAGCAGCTGTCATGGGTTGGAGGCAGGTGTCTCTACTTCTCCCAAGAATCATTGCATGCTGATGACTCTACATGGCTGAGGGGCTGCCTTATGCTCAATTCCACTAGGCAATGCCTTTGTGAGGGCTCTCTGAGGCAGCCCGGCCCTGCAGCAAGTCTCCTTTGAAAGCTAAGTGGAGGTAACCATACCTTCACGGCTCTTGTCCTCTGTGTGCCCACAAAGTTAGTACCAAATGGATTTTGCCAAGGTTTACCTGGCTGTGCAATGAAGGAAACTAGTAATTGTTAAAGTCAACAATTGTCAAACTTACTAAAGCAAATGAGAAGCTTACTAAATCACAGAGCACTGTCGTTGCATGCTAGGAGAGAAAAGGAGATTTCATCAAAAAGAAAGAGAACTCTAACCCCAGAATTGTCCCTAGTCACCCAACAATCATTACACATTCAGTATTCTAGAGGTGTGACATTTCTCAGTGTGTCTAGGGAAAGTGACAGGGCAACTGTCCCATTATTAGTTGTGCACAATGGGGAGTACAGTGTCTTGGGGCATGATGGTCATGTCGACATGAACTGGGAAGCCTTCAAAGGGTAGAGGATTAGAGAAAAGGGGAGATTATGATAACAGACATGATCAGAGAACTCAGAAGTCAAAGTCAGGGACTTTCTTTTTTTTTTTTTTTGAAACAGAGTTTCACTTTGTCACCCTTGGTAGAGCAGTGCACAGCAACCTCAAACTCTTGGGCTCAAGTGATTCTTTTGCCCCACCGTCCCAAGCAGCTGGGACTACAGGCACCCGCCACAATGCCCATTGTTTTAGAGACAAAGTCTCACTCTGGCTCAGGCTGATCTTGAATGTGTGAGCTCAAGCAATCTACCCGCCTCAGCCTGCAAGAGTGTTAGAATTACAGGCATCAGCCACCGTGCCTGACCTAAAAGTTAGGGAATTTAAATTGGGCATCTAGAATCATAGTAATTGATAAAGATAGCAAAGGCAGGTTCACAATAAATGCTAAGGTGTTCGTAAATGCTAAAACGTTCATAGTAAATGCTTATGTATGTGTCCTTCTTCCCCTCATTCTCTGACAGTGGAGTTTTTCAGAGACTACATCATAAGTAATATCGTAACAGATGGAATGTAAAAATACTATGAGAATCCTATTATTAAGCCCGACCTTAATGGCACAGTATTTGCAAAAATGTTAAATAATTCCCCTCTTTTTCTCTTTTTGTTTTGGAAATTATGGTTGTTTAAATAAAAATGTCATATTAATAGTAACACATTTTTGGTTATTATAAATTATAAATGAGTTAAAACAAATATTTTCAAGGCGCATTATAGATGGTAGACTAGAAGCGGACCACGTGTGCCATTCTCAAGGAGCTCAAAAGTTGCAGGCGGACACCTACCTATAGATGGCTCTTCTTAGAAAGAACATTCAAAACCCCTAGAAAATCAACAGAAGACATTCAGAGTAAAGGAGAAGGTGGCAGGGCAATTCTTTTGGCAAGAATGAAGAGAATTGGCTCGGCGCCTGTGGCTCAACGGGCTAAGGCGCCAGCCACATACACCTGAGGTGGCGGGTTCAAATTCAGCCCAGGCCCACCAAACAACAATGACGGCTGCAACCAAAAAATGGCCGGGCGTTGTGGCAGGTGCCTGTGGTCCCAGCTACTTGGGAGGTGGAGGCAAGAGACTCGCTTGAGCCCAGGAATTGGAGGTTGCTGTGAGCTGTGATGCCACAGCACTCTATCCAGGGTGACAGCTTGAGGCTCTGTCTCAAAAAAAAAAAAAAAAATCTCAAAATGAAAAGTTTAATTAAGAAAAAAAAATAAATGCTCTGGGAGGTTGAGGCGGGTGGTTTGCCTGAGCTCAGACGTTCAAGACCTCCCTGACCAAGAGTGAGACCCCTGTCTCTAAAAATCGCAAGGTGTTGTAGTTGGCAACTGTAGTTCCAGCTACTAGGAAGGCTGAGGCAAGAGGATCACTTTAGCCCAATTGTTTGAGGTTGCTGTGAGCTGTGACACAGCACTCTATCAAGGGCAACAAAGTGAGATTCTGTCTCAAAAAAATAAATAAGTACAATTAAAAAATAGATGCTAACAGTATGGAGAAATTGGGCAAAAATTATGAGCACAGGAGAATGAAGTTTGGGAAAGTCCACTCTAGAGATGTCTCATTATTATGAAAATTCATTTTTTTGTTGCTGCAGTTGTTGGTCAAAATTCCTCCAGAGGTTTCCGGTGTTCGTGGAAAAACAGTTTGCTGTGATGGATCAAGTGCTGGGAGCTTTATGGGCTGTGGTATGAAGCAAAGCAGGCGGGGTCAGGTTTGAAAGATACATAGGAAGGTCGGGAGTTTGAAGCCCAGGTCAGCATGGCTGCAAGATCTGGGGCAGCCACTTCTTCCCCTGGCTATCTGGGACTTTAGCTCATGCTGGTCGCAGGCACCACGGTGGCGATCAGAAGCATTTTCAGGAGTAAGGAGGCAGTCCCCTTAGAAGAAGTGAGGCCCAGGTGTCTCAGAGGCAGAGGGATGGACTCTGTGGGTGAGTGCAGGAGTCCTTGTTCCCTCTCTGCTTCAGGCCTACCCCTCTGAAATGCCTGGAAGTGTTTGGACTTGGAAGCATTTTTGTTTCTCAGGACTTTGGATGCTCAGGTGTAGACTATTGGTTTGTACTCATGGTCTAAAGCAGTGGTTCTCCATTGTTAGTGTGCATGGGAATCTGCTAGAGGTCTGTTAAAACAGATTTTGGTTGAAAGGGATCTCCTGTCCTTTATCTGATTTCACAGGTCTGGGGTGGGCAGAGAATTTGCATTTCTAAAAAGTTTCTAGGTGGTGAGGACCTAGGAGCCACACGTAAGAATTCCTTGTGTAAAAGGGATCAGGCATGAAAACGTGGGGGGAGGGGGAGGAGGAGGAGGAGGAGGGAACAGTTCCTTCCCAAAGGAGACACGGGGCAATTTTCCCTTCCCACTGGCAAGGCTGAGGCCTGTGGTTTGTAACTCCCACAGAGTAGTGGGTAGCCACCCAGCATCTGCGCAGGCTTGAGGGACAGAGGTGAGTGGAAGTTGGAGATGGAGGAGGGAATGGGGCTATGTACGAGAATGAAATTTGGACTTAAGGGCAGAGTTGGGGGACCTAGAACGGGAAACTGGGGATTTTGAGGGTGGGAGAGGAAGCTGCAGAGAGATCATGTTGCTCGTGCAGCTTCCTGAGAAGCATCTGTGTGTGTGTGTGTAGCGGCTGGGGGGCTAGGAGCAACCGGCAATGGTAAAGAAGGTAGGGGGTAGCAATGGGTCTATGATTCTTGAAGTTAGGGGGGTGAGATTTAGGGGATGGGAGCTGATACGGGGTTCAGCTCTTAGAGACTGAGAGACGACGTGAGATTAGGCTTTGGGGCCCAGGGAGAGGCGCTGGGGCCGAGACCGGGTACCAAAGAGAACCGAAGGGCGTGGGGGTGCAGTCGCGGAATGTCGTGTCCCGCGGCTCGGAGGAATACGGTAGGAATCTGTACCAGGAGGCGGTGCCGGTGGGGCGGGGCGGGGCAGGGTGGCTCGCCCCGACCCGGCTGGGAGGGATCCAGCCGAGTCCCAGCCCGAGCCGGACGCCGGCGGCCGCGTCTCCCTTGAGGTCCCCGCCTGCTGCCCGGCCCCGCCGCCACCCTGCCGCCCCCGCCGGCCCCGCCGTGACGCGGGCATGAGCCTGCCCTGCGGCCTCGCCGAGCAGGCTCTCCCGACCCGGGGCTCGGCGCCCAGGTAAACAGGGGGTCGCTAGGCGGGGAGGGAGACCTAGGCCGCGTCGCGCCCGCGAGACCCTCGGTGACTCCCCACCGCTGGTACTCTCAGTCACTTCCGAACCCCTGGACTCTCCAACCCCCGGAACCTTCCTACTCTGTTGGAGGGTCGGGAGGCTCAAGAGGCCTGCCCCGCAAAAGTAGCGCCTGGGCCCTGAAACTCCCTGTGCCCTGCCTACCCCCAGCGCTCCTCTCCAGGGGAGCCCAGGTCTGGAGCTGACCTCTCCTGTGCCCACAAATACCCATCAGATAAACTCAGGCCCTCAGCTCCTGGGCCTGCTATCCGGAAGGGGCATAGCCCAACCAGGGCAGCCCCCAGCCTCCTCCCTGCTCCCCCAAGGCCCCTTGTTTTCTCAACTCCTCCAGATTCCAGGAGACTTTTCTCTAGCCCTATAGGCCCTCACTGCCCACCCCCACCTGCGTATGGAATTTCTGCCACAGCCTACACTTGTGGCCAGCATGGCCAAGTCTCCTGTCCTTGAACCTTTCTCTCTTGGTCCTGAAGTCCTGTCCACCTTCTCCCACTTGGCCCCCAAGTCTTGGATCCAGTTAAATGCTTTCTGTCATCCCAAAAGGGCACGAGCCAGGGCTGGCACTTGGGTGATGTGGGCAGAGCAGGAGCTCTGTTCCGCCTGCTTGTCCTGAGAGGTGGGACAGGCAGTAGCCAGGGCACTTGGACAGAGGGTGTGGCAGGATGAAGGGGTCTGAGGAGCAAACTCTAGCAGGCTCCTGCAAGGCAGTCAGGGGCTGAGCTTGCTTGGTGTTCTTGGCCCCTTTCAGAGGGATGTGGCTCCACGGGCCATTCCTGTCCCCCTGCCTCCATGGGTGTCCCCTCTTGCTCATTTGCTTGCCTCGCTGTGCCTGGGCACTGGTTACTCATAGTCCTTCCCTACCTAGCAGGGCAGCAAAACTGAGCATAACCTCACCCTCCAACCCCAGCCAAGGTGGGGCCGCCCAGCCAGGCTCCAACACAGTGTCAGCAACACACTTTCCCCCGAGGCTGCTTTGAACCAAACTGTGAGTCTTGAGCACAGCTGGTTCTCCAGAAACAACAGTCTGCTTGCCCTACAGTCACCACTGGGACCCAGAAGTGGGGAGCCCGCCGCCCACTGCTGACACACCTCTGGGAACTGAGCCAGTCTGGCCAGATGGATGTGTTGGCAGTGTTGGGAGAAAGGATGAGGAGAACTGATCCTAGAGAGAATTATCTCTAGGATCAGTCCCCAAATATTGAGCACCCAGTCTGCACTATGCACCATTTCAGGGACTAGGATGGAGCTAGGTAATAGGTACCTGGTGGCCAGGTAGCTGACATTCTCAATGCCTCTCTGTGGCCAAGCAACAAATAGACAGATGAAGGTACAATAAAATCCCATGATGATGTGCATGATGAAAACAATGACACTAGATGTTGTGACAGAGGCTAACTAGCAGGGGCTCTTTAGCCAGGGTACTCAGGGAAGGCTTCTTGGAGGAGGTGAATGAAGTGGTGGAATGAAGGTGAGACCATGGGTAGGAAGAGTATTATAAGTGGGAAACAGCAAGTGCAGGGGGAGGGAATTTAGCACCCTGAGGGATGACCGGGGACTGGGAGAGAAGAGAGTAGTAGCAAATGAGTGGGGAGCACAGCCCCTCTTTCCTGGCTTAAGAGTCTGGGGCTGTTCAGATGTCCCCTCCTCCCACTGTTCCTCTCTACCTTGCTGGATATTTAGTCTGTCTTTGCCACCTACCTTGGATGAGACCTGTGGTGTTTTGGGTGGTGGGTCCTTACCTGCATGGGGGCACTCCCTACTGACCCTTGATAATCACACAGGGAAGGAGGATGGGAGGGCCAGGCCGTGGGGGATGGGAAATGTCTCTAGTGCTGGAGAGAATCCCATAGATGGGGTGGAGACAGCCAGATGACAGTGAGATGGTGTCCAGGTAGTGCCATCCCTGAGGTCTTGATAAGATCCGATGTGTCAGAGGTGGGGAGGCCCAGCCAGGCAGGCAGCCGCTCCTGCCCCAGTCATTGGTTGCCAGCCTCAGCGAGTAGTGTTTGTTCTGGAGCCAAAGCCTCCAGGCAAAAATCCAGGTGCAGGGAGGGGGTGCTTAGAGTGGCTACCCCATGGGCCAGGGGGCAGGGAGGACCCATTTAGTCTTCCTGTCCCCTCCCCACAGGACACCTGCCCTTCCTGGGGAGAAGAGTGTTTCAGAGCCTGGTTCTCTGTGGAGGGTCCTGTGGTGGCCCTGGCCCAGGGCAGGCACTGCCTCTGGTTGAGCAGCAGTGTTGATGCCAGGCTGGGGGGAGGGATGGGGGGGCCCCTGTTTCCCCTCACCCACTGGAACCTTGAGAGAGTTTGCTGCTTAGCCCTGGTAGGTGCTGAGAGTCACAGACCTCACACCTGGTGCCGGGGAAGGGCCTGAGACCTCAAGTCCTCTTAAATTAGTGGGCATTATTCCCTGCTGCAGGCCTGCGAAAGCCTGGGTGGCTCAGAAGTGCTGGGGACAGTGGCCCCAGGGGCAGGCAGGGCAGGGGCTGCCTGGGCCCGATTTCTGACCTCCTCAGCCTCAGCTGCCCTCAGGTGCCACATGTGGCCTTCACAGGCTCAGGGTGGGGGCTGTCTCTCTTGCTTGCCACAGAGCATCCCTCTGGGTAACCTCCACATTGAACTTGGTGCCTGTCAGATTTGTGGGTCCATCTGTTGGCCTTTTGTCCTCTCTCCTGACCTTCCTATTCCCCTCCGCCATACCATTTTGGGTCTCAGGTTGGGTCTTGCTCTTACAAACATCATTAGGGACTGAATGTGACCAAGAGTTCCTGTGATTCAGAGTAAGCTGCAGAGACTCTGCCACCCAAGCTCCCCCATGAAGGTCGCTGTTCTTGCTGGTTTCTTTCTGTAGGGCTGATTTTGTGCCTGAGGTATGAGACAGGGTAGGGTCTATGGACAGACAGGGCAGGAGTACTCCTGAAAGCTTAGGGACACAGTCACTAGGGGTGTTGCCACTAGGACTGATGGAGTTGGGAAGGAGTAGGCCTGCCTTGGGTAGGTGGAAGGCTGCCTTCTGGTAGTTTCCCAGCCCCATCTGGGCAGCAGCTCTTGAAAAACAAAACAAACAACAACAAAAACAGCCCTTGGGATTTTCAAGGCAGAAACTTTGGGTCCAAAGTGGGCAGGCAGGTGCCTCACAGATGCATCCCCTCATTTAAAGTAGGCAGAGTTATTATCGATTTTTACCAGTGGGGAAACTGAGGAATGGGGAAGTTAAGTGGCTTGCCTAGGACTATATGGCCAACTGGATTCATGCACCTGGTTGTGCTGTGTCTGGGCTGCCTTAGATGAACCCAGGGCCCAGTGGCTTCTTGTAGCTGTGTTCTGAAAGGGGCTTCCACGCTGTGGGCTGCAGGCTGCTAGTCATCTTAGAGGGAAGCTCCACAAAGCAGATCCTTGCTCAGTGGACAAGGCAGCCCCAGAAACAGGCAAGAGAGACAGAGCTGGGAAAACCGACCCATCTCTGAGTGCCAGAGTCCTAGTGTGGCAGGGCTGTGAGGGATCGGTTCCCATGAAGGGACCCTAGACTAGGTCTTGCAGGTGGAACGCAGACTATTTGGGCATGGAAGGGCTTAGACTCAGGGAGCTGGGATGGAAGGAGTAAGCTGAGGGGGCCTTAGGGTGCAAGTGGGATGCCTTACCCTCTGTGCCCCTCTGCTTGTTTGAAGGTGCCCAGTGGGACAGTCCCATCTGTTCCTTGTTAGGGATTCAACAGACAGGCCCCTAGGAGATTAATTAGTGCCAAGCTTCTGACTGCTCCAGGGCCCCTGTGCTGGCAGCACAGATAAATACCCAGGTGACCACAGAAATGCTGCTACATCCCACACACAATGATCCTGGAGACACAGGGCTGGTGGGAGGGCCATGTTGTTGACTTAGCCTTGCTTTTGAAGCTGGGTGACAGTGAAGGCTTAGGTGGTGGCAGACACCCTAGGCTAGCCTTCATCACCCACCCCAGAACTTCTCATTCATCCCTGGCTGTGCCCTGGGCTTGCTGTGTGACCTTAGCCATGTGGCTTGCCCTCTCTGGGATTCTTTTCCCATCTGTAAAACGAAGCTGTTAGACTGAGTAGGTCACTGCTGAGATCACCTGCCCCACCAGTATGAGTCTTTGTTATCTGTTGATCTGCCTGTTTGGGGGTGGTCCTGCTGGTTCTCCCATTTGCTGCTCCATAGTGACTTTCCCTTGATGCCCCATACTGTCTCCTGCATCTATCTGGGTTGTGTCTTGTAATTAACTCCTATCCACACTCAGGACATGGAGGCACTGCTCGGCCTGGCCAGACTAGGCCCCATGCTCACAGACTGGCCAGTCTCCCCAGCTCCAGGGCAGGGCAAGGCGTCTGCTTTCACAGAGGCCACCTCCAGCTAGCCTAGCACATTCCTCAGGCTTATCTGGAGGCCTGCCTCACTGGACTCTGCCCTCCCACCCAGGAAGCAGCACCCAGAGAAGCTGCCAAAGAGTTCCAGGGGCTGGGAGCAGGGCCTGAGAGAGCTTGCTTGATGTGATGATTCTTAGAGTGAACCAAGTATAGGATGTGGGATGGGAGTGCAGAAGGATTTGAGGGGCAACCGAGCTGACATGGCCATTTATCTTTAACCTTGTGACCTAGTGAGGTGTGGGGTTCACTCAGACACCAGACCCTAGGCCATCTCCTCAGACTCTCCTCCCCATCTCATGTTCCTGCTAGAGGGTTTATCTTTTGGCAAGTTACCTTAAATCAGCCCCAGAATTGTTAAGTGTTGTTAGGGCCACGGGCCCAAAGGACTGAGGGACAGCAGCTCCTAGACCCCAGCTCAGAGCTCCCAGCCACCTCTGTCCTTCGTCCCCACTTCCACCTCGGAGGCACAGCCAGTCTTCCCAGGAAGGGGTTAACTGCCAGCCCCAGCCGTGAGGGAGGGGACTGGGCTGGACCATTTTCCTCTGCTGCCTCCACCTCAGTTTTCCTGAATGGTTCTGCCCTCCTGGGGTGGGGAGGGAAGGGAAGGAAGAAGGGCGGGAGGAGGAGGGAGAGGGAGGAGTGTGGGACGAAGAAGGAAAAAAGAGCGAAGGAAAAAAGAGCGAGACAGCGAGGAGAAGAGAAAGATGTCACTGTCTCTAATCTCCCTGTCATTTTCATTTCCAGCAGGCGCCGGGCGAAGGAGCTGCTAGAACAATGCTGAGGCGGGTGAGGTGAGGGGTGAGGAGCGGCCGGCACGGCAGCCCAGCCGGAGGAGTGTCTGAACAGGTGATCAGAGGTGCCGCAAACCGGGCACCTGGGCATCCCTCCCCTCACCTCACCAGGCCTGGTGCCCCAGAGACGGGGGAGAAGCCATGGCGACCAATTTCAGTGACATCGTCAAGCAAGGCTACGTGAAGATGAAGAGCAGGAAGCTCGGGGTGAGCGACCCTGACCCGAGGCAGGCCGGCTGAGGGATGGGTGTCCTAGGAGGACTCGGTCTGGCATGGCATGTCGGCGTGGGGCATGTGGGGCATGGTGTGTTTGTGGTCTCGAGGCTTCTCGCCAGGGGGCTGCCTGGCATGTGCCTGGGCTGGGCTCTGCCTGCTGCAGCCCCCACCCCAGCAAGCCTGGCTGGCATCCCAGCTGCTGGGCCAGTGGTGGTGGCAGTGGCCCATGGGCAGGTGGCACCCCTGCTATTGTTGAAGTTGTCTCCACTGTTGCCACCACCACAGCAACAGGAGCAGCTGGAAATGCTGGGCTGTGTCTGAGCTGAGAAGCAGCTTCTCTCTTCCCCTTGCGTCCCCTCTTTTCTCTTGCCTCCCCCCCCCCCCCCGGCCTCTTTTCTTTTAAGTACATCATCTCCCCTGCTTCCCACGGCTTTCTGTGTGCAGATAGTTATTGTATTTGAAGCTGTGATTTCTAATGTTAAAGAAGTGTTTGAAAGGAGAGTGGTTGGTTGTGGGAAGGGGAGGCATGAGGGATACAAAGCTGATATTTAAGTGGTTTCTAAACGAGAACTTTGGGCAAAATGGCCCATTGCTTTGGGACGGGCTGCTTCCCTCCAAGTTGCTAACAGGTGGCTCTGTGCTTACTTGGTGCTCTACCCCAAGTTGGATGTTTGGAGAGGCTGTAGAAATGAGGTCTTGGAGGCCGCCCACCTTTTCCAACCCTCTTTATATTCTCAACTGGTGGCGCCCCTCAGAAGGCATGAGCAGGGCCCTAGGGATCGGAGTAATGATCTTGGTGAGGTTGTTCAAGAGCCGCCTCTATTTCTCTGCCAACTGCCTGTCTCCAATGAAGGGAGCTGCCCCCTCCTCCATAGGAAGGAAAGCCCTGGTGACAGAGGCCACCCAAGCCCTGTCTCTCCCTTCCTTCCCCCATTGCCTTGGTAGGATGGGGGTGGGCTCAGACTGCCCTAGGTTTTCTGGCTCAGCCTGAGTGGGGTAGGGGAGATTTCAGGCGGAGGGGAGGTACTAGGATCTGACCCTCGGCTTCCCTGCCTGGGCACCAGAGCAGGGCTGACCTGCTGGGATAGTTCATGCCCCTTCTCCCTCCTGTGGCCCAGACAGGTCATGTTCAGTCTGGGCAGGGGCTAGCAGCCTCACTGCCAGGTGGTGACAATTTGAACAGAGCTGAGCTGGTGGGAATGTTTGGAGTCTTATCTGGATTTGAATTTGTAGCCCATCCTGGGCCCAAGCCTGGTAGGAACTGGGCCCTGGCAGCTGGCAGCTCCTTTGCTCTTCCTGAGAGAGGGATTCAACCCACTGACTTGGAGCACAGAACAAAGAGAGGCTAGGACTGAGGTAGGGAGGCTAAAGGAGCAGGGGCCCAGCTTCTAATACCGCTATTAATTCCTGCGGCCTTGGACCTAGCATGTCCCCAAGGGGCCAGCTGGGCTGAAGCCCTGTCCAGGGGGAGAGTGTGCCAGGAAGACACCAGTCACAGGGGCAGCCACTTGGGCTTAGTTATTAGACCCGTTCCAGAGGAAGACCAAGTGGCCGACAGGTGGGCACAGCCAGGGGGAGGGGCTGGGAGGTGGGGTGTGTCCAGGACCAGCAGACCTGAGCCTCAGTTCCCTTGATGTGGGGCTGCAGTCACTCGAAGCAGCCATCCCTGTCTCAGCCTGCAGAGGTGAGGGGGAGGGGCTGGAAGTGCTCTGAGCCTACCCTCCTACCTGCCAGGGCCTTCCTCCCCAGCAGAGCAGTGTCAGAGTGTTTCTGAAGCACTGATCAAAGCCTGTGAGAAGTGGGAAGGAGGGCTCTTGAGCGCTATGGCTCCCTGGGGCTCTGTGAGTGTGCATCCTGTAACCAGGCAACCAGGGTGCTCAGGCCCCCAGGCCTTCTGCCCCTGACACTGCAGGCTGCACGGAGCCCACCCTGGCAGGATGTATCTGGGTCAGCAGCATTCATTCATCCATCCATCCATTCACTCTGCTGTCCTTTCACGTGGCCATTCATTTGTTTAGCAGAGCTCTGTTAATGAGGATATCAGAATGAGTGAGGTTCTGTGTATAAAATTCAGTGTCTGCCTTAAAGGTGCTGTGCAGCTGAGAGCTGAAGGCTGCTGTGGTTTAGGTGGACAGGCCAGGAGTCAAGCCAGGATCAAGGGGTGTAGGGGCAAACTTGCCTCCTAGGAACCTAGGCAGGAGCCAGAAGCGGCCTGGCTCTGAGTGGTTTCTTGAGATGGGGACGGCCTAGGCCTATTGCACCCTGTGACCATCAGGTGTCTGACAGGCCATAGAGGATTTAGGTGGTTTGAGGCACAGAGATTGGGACAGGAGGGAATGTGCCATGCTGTGGGGTAATCCCAGGTTCCTGGCTCTGCCCCTTTACCCCTGACCTCCTCTGACTTCCAGCTGGAGCAGAGAAAACTCTGGCCTCCTTACTCCAGGGCTGGTTAGGAGAATGGGAAGAAAGGGTACACAAGAGCCCCTAGAGACAAGGGTAGGGATTACCAACATCAAGAGCCTTCACCTGGCTTAGAGAACAAGGCATGTGGTGACATGTGGCCTGGGATGGGCAAGGGGCTAATCCCGGTCCCTGGGAGAATTCTCAGTTGTACCTGTCACTGCTGGAGCCCTGGCCAGAATGTCACATAAAGTGGGCCCCAAAGATCAGTTCTGGATCTAGATAGCCTATTGTAAGTACCAGCACCACCAGCTCAGCGCCTGTAGCTCAGCAGCTAGGGTGCCAGCCACATAAACCGGAGCTGGCAGGTTCAAATCCAGCCTAGGCCTTCCAAACAGCAACTATTACCAATAAATAGTCGGGTTGTGGTGGGCACCTGTAGTCCCAGCTACTTGGAAGGCTGAGGCAAGAAAATCGCTTAAGCCCAAGAGTTGGAGGTTGCTGTGAGCTGTGACGCTACAGAACTCTACCGAGGGGGACATAGTCAGACTCTGTCTCAAAAAAAAAACCCACAAGCTCTACCGTTTATTAGCTGTTATTTAATATATTGGTGTCTCACTTTCCCTATCTATAAAATGGGGGTGTTAATTGGACCCACCTCAAGAGTGGCCTTGAGACTGAAGAGTGCTAATAACAAGGTGTGTGATTAGGAAGTGCTCAGTACATGTCGGCTACTTGTATTAAATCCGGAGCTGCATGCAAAGTACACACTAACTCAGGAGAGCATCCTTTATGGAAAAGCATTTTGGAGCCAGCCAAAAAGTGACCAACCTTTCGATTTGGGGAGGAGCTTTCTCCCAGGGAGATCCAGGGAAGACTGTGTGGCAGTGCCCCCTGCGGCAGGTAGGGGCAACTGCAGGGCCGTGCTGGCTAAGGTGGGAGTGGTCGGGGAGGCCTGATCCCTTACTATCTTGCCCCACAGATCTACCGGAGGTGCTGGCTGGTGTTCCGGAAATCCTCCAGCAAGGGTCCCCAGCGGCTGGAGAAGTATCCGGATGAGAAGTCAGTGTGCCTCCGAGGCTGCCCCAAGGTTAGAGGGCCTGGGCCCTAGCTCTCTCAGCCTGTAAGCAAAGATGATTTGCTGAATCCTGTGGTCTGAGAACACCTTTTTGGGGAAGGCGGAGCTATGGGGGAGGCTGAAGGAGGTGTGCCAACCTAGCTAAGTCTCTTGTGGATGCTGTCCCAGGTGACTGAGATCAGCAATGTCAAGTGCGTCACTCGGCTCCCCAAGGAGACCAAGCGGCAGGCAGTGGCCATCATATTCACTGATGACTCGGCACGAACTTTCACCTGTGACTCAGGTGAAGTATTGTACAGGCCTCCTTCCATCTGGCCTCCCTGCGTGAAGGCAGAGCAGGGCTAGCTAGCCCTGGGTGGAAATGGTGATGTGGGGGTGCCTCTGAGGGAGGAGGCCCCTAGAATCGAGGTGAGGCAGGCAGGTGGGAATCCACTGCCCTTGCCCTCCCTGCTTTGCATGGTGGGATAATGCAGGCCTAGGCAGATTGGGTCAGCTGCTGGGGGACTCTGAGCCAGCAGCATGATGAGTTCCCATTTTCTGCAGAGCTGGAGGCTGAGGAGTGGTACAAGACACTCTCTGTGGAATGTCTGGGTTCGCGGCTAAATGACATCAGTCTGGGAGAGCCTGACCTCCTGGCCCCAGGGGTGCAGTGTGAACAGACAGGTGACGCCTGGCCCTGGCTCAGTGGGGAGGGGAGAGGGAAGAGAGGAGGAGGCCCATCTTGGGCACCTCCAAGCCCTCTGTGCTCTCCTACTCCAGACCGCTTCAATGTCTTCCTGCTGCCCTGCCCCAACCTGGATGTGTACGGCGAGTGCAAACTGCAGATCACCCACGAAAACATCTACCTCTGGGACATACACAATCCCCGCGTGAAGCTCGTCTCGTGGCCCCTCTGCTCATTGCGCCGCTATGGCCGGGACGCAACACGCTTTACCTTCGAGGCTGGCCGGTAGGACCCTCTCACCTCCCCACCCCTGTCCCTCCATGGTTATGATGGTGGCTGCCAGTTGCTCCATGTAAGGCATTGTGCTAGGAACTGGGTTTATTTATCAGCCTAGCATTCTGAAAAGGAAATGTAATATTCCCATTTTATAGATGAAGAAATCGAGGTTCAGAGAAGTAATTTGTCCATTACTTTACAAAAAGTTAAACTGCTTGTGGCACTGGCACTTAACAGCTCTGTGATTATAGACCTGAGTCTGTTTCCTCATCTGTCAAATAGTGAAAATAAAAGTACCTAACCTCATAGAATTATGGTGAGGAATAGTATCCCTTATCCTAAACTCTGGAGTCAGCTTATTTTACACTTAAATTCTGTATAATCCTTTGCATAATCTTTTTTTTTGCTCCTCTGTGCAACTCACTTCAGTGCCAGCAGCCTGTGGACACAGAGGCCAGGCAATGGTTTAGGGCCACAGTTTGCTCTGGCATGGGGCACTATGAGACGCCCAGGGGAACCTTTGCATAATCTTGATCAAGTTATTTATCTTCTGTATGCCTCAGTTTCATCTGTAAAATGGTTTGAGAAAACTCGAATAATGAGGAGACTATATGCACACTCCGAGAAGGCAGTGATAGAGAAAACTGAGTTAATTTCTATAAAGCATTCAGACCACCAGGCACACAGGAAACACTGGGTACACCCGTGCTGTGTGGTCAGATACCCAGATCATAAGCCCTGCCTGTTCCCCAGGCCTGGGGTGCAGCCACAGCTTGTGGGGGCATGTGTGGTGTGGGGCCCACCACCTTGCCCCCCCTGCCACCTGTGTCCTCAGGATGTGTGATGCTGGGGAAGGGCTCTACACCTTCCAGACACAGGAGGGGGAGCAGATTTACCAGCGGGTCCACAGTGCCACCCTGGCCATCGCCGAGCAGCACAAGCGGGTCTTACTGGAGATGGAGAAGAACGTGAGGGTGAGACAATGGGCAGAGGCGGCGGGTGCCTGGGGTCTGCCAGCTGAATCTCCAGCCAACATGCAGAGGCAGGCAGGGTCTTGGACTTGCTGCTTGAGAATGACGTAAGCTACTGCCCTCAGAGCTAACAGGAGGACACTTCTCTGCCCCACAGTTGCTGAATAAGGGCACAGAACATTACTCGTATCCCTGCACACCCACCACCATGCTGCCCCGCAGTGCCTACTGGCACCACATCACAGGTTCCCAGAACATCGCTGAAGCTTCCAGCTACGCTGGTGAGTCACTTCCTTGCCCCACAACCACAGAATGACCACCCAGAGACACAAGCTAGCCTGAAGAGAGGTCCAAAGACCTCTGGGGAGGGAGGCAGAGCTGGCTGGCTCAGGTAAGTGGCATGAGGACACATGAAGATTACGTGTGCTCCTTATTGCCAGGAGGCTCTGTGGGGATGAGGCCTACTTGGGAAGGAGTCTTTTGACCTAGGTCTCAGTTCTGAGCCTGCATCTATGCCCACAGGTGAGGGATATGGGGCAGCCCAAGCCAGCTCAGAAACGGACCTCCTTAACAGATTCATCCTGCTAAAGCCAAAGCCCAGCCAGGGGGACAACAGTGAGGCCAAGACCCCCTCCCAGTGACAGCAGTGCTGGTGAACAGAGAAGACTGCTGGGGGCTGCCTGCAGCCTACCCTGGACAGCCAGCCTCAAGGGGCTCTTGGCCAAAAGCCCGAAGAAAGGGAACAAGCCGTCTCCCTCCTTGCCCCAAGGGTGAGACTGGACCAAGGCAAAGGGCTGGCCACACCACCTGAGCATGTGTGAAGGCTGGAGCTACAGTGGGACTATGTACTGTTAATGATTTTAATATATATGGCTTACGACATATTCTATATTAATGAGATCCCTTCTATCCTTCCCTGCCAACACATACACATTTTTAATCCCAAGACCCGGCTGGTTTTGAGTATAAGGGCAGCAGTTTCCCCTGCCTCCATGGCATACCCCTCCTGCTGCCAGGACCTGTTTGAACTGCGAGGGCCAGAGGAGGGGGACAGTCAGAACTTGAGGCTGGCACTCTGACTGCTGGCTTTTCCTGAACGGCCCAGGGGCCAAGATAGCAGGTAGCTTTTCAGTTCCTCTGAGCCTAGAATGGCACAGGAAGGACCTAAACTTCCTCTGTGCCAATTCCAGCCTGTGCTTAGCATCTTAAGCAGAGGTGACATCTGGGTGATGCCTCAGGTGAAAATCTGTTTTTAAAATATAATTTCCACACGGGCTCCTTCCTGCTTAGTAGGCTGAGAAGATGCTCTCAGGGTGGGGGGTCGATTACCTCAGCCTTGCTGAGGAAGGCTAGAGCTTGTTCCTGCCCAGGGCCAGGCCAGGCGGGAAGGCTGCAGCAGGACTGCTGTGGGGAGCACCCCTGCTGCCCCCTCTCACTGACCAGGGGTAGACAATGCCCCAGTAGCGGGAGCCCCTCTGCCCAGTGTCTGGCCACCTTGGCCAGCCAAAAGCACTCAGAAACCAAGACCTTCCCATTTTCTCCTCCCCACATGGTGCTGAGGCTCCCTGCTAAAATGCAATTAAAGCAATTGATTTTCTAGTGCTGGTATTTATTGACTACCATGCAGAAGGGCTATCTTTCTATTCACATCAAACCTTTGGTTGCGTGGTTTTTTTGTTTTTTTATTTTTTAAAAAAATACTTTGGGTTCTCATTTGTGGGAATAGACCTTCTTGTAAATAACCACTATTCAAGTTGTGGCAGGAGGATGATAAAGCAAAAGGCCCCTCCCAACAGAGCCCTAGAGCCAGGGAGGTGGCTTAGCCAGCTCAGCTTTAAGAGTGACCCAGGGAATGACCACCCAGAGGGCACGAGTTAGCCTGAAGAGGGGAACTGGGGTCCAAAGGCCTTCGGGGAAGGAGGCAGAGCTGACTGGCTCAGCTAAGTGGCACGATGACGCATGAAGGAGATTATGTTGTGCTCTTTATTGCCAAAAATAAACATGTTTAAAAAGACAACTACTGTTAATAAATATCCCTTCCTTTCTCTACTGGATCTCTGGTTTTCTCCAGGCTGCCTAATTAACTGCTTTGGGTCTGTTCCCAGCTGGAGACAGTGCTGAGGGGTCAGGGGCCAGAACCTTCATATGGAGAAAGGAAGTACTGTACATGGGGGGTGGGAGGGTGCCCTGCCCCCACCCAACTAAATGAGCAGGCTATGAAGACTAATTGGACACTAGTAAAGGAGTTCATAACTGCTGGGTAGAGAATGAAATGCCGTGTTTATTGGGTAGGGGAGCAATAGCCAGGATCTGATGCTGTTCTCAGTTACCTCTCAAATTAGGTAACTAATTGTGCCAACAGGCTAGCCTTGGGGAAAGGATGAGAAGGGATTATAGGCCCCCTACATGACATGAGAAACCTAAAGTACAACTGTGAAAATTTCTTTTGGGCAGAAAGGGATTGGAATGACCAGGAGAGAAACACAGTGCAGCGACTCTCAACATGGCCTCAAGAGGCGCATTAGGAAACAGGACAGGCTGCATTCTGGGAAACACTGTTGGCCATCAGCAAATGTCCAACCTGAGTAGCAGTGGCATCCCTAATAATCTGTCTGTGACCCCCTTCTAGCTGGTCCTGATGACCTGCCAAGAAACTTGTGCAATGGTAGTCTAGATCTCAGAAACTAGAAGTCCCAACAGAGACCTGAAGCCCTGCGCTGGCCGCAGCTAGTTTATGGTTAATACATCACTCTGGATCTCGTGGCTTAATTGAGTCTGTAAATCACTCAGTTTCTTCTTTAGTCCAGAGAGGGCTGAGAGGACAATGGTTTCAGGACGCAGAGAGCCACAGGACTCCACATTGTAGTAAAACCTAGGAGGCAAGAGTCTAGTGAGAGCCCTCCTGGGGCGGGCTGGCCAGCCTGGGCTGTGGCCATGGACAACCCTGCCTCCTCCTGGGTCCTGACTGCATTCCCACCAGGAACTGAACTTCCGTCTAAACCTCTCACACGGTGTGGTCCCAAACACTCTGCAGGACCCCAGGGAGGCTACAGTACCTCAAGGAATTGTGAAAATCCCAACCCAATTTTCTAAATGTATTCCAGACTGAAGAGAAGTGGAAAATCAAGTAAGCAGGGACCAAGTGTGACAGCCCTTTCACATTCAGCGATGTTAAGACTTCAATCATTTCTGTGTAGACCTGAAGAGTCTCTTCTTCGAGGGTGGAAAGTCAGAATAGGAACAACTTGGATAACTGGAGGGCCCCTCTTTCTCACAGTGACCTAAAGAGTGTAACGACTAGCTCTTTGGAATTTGCACATAACATGGGCTTTGGTTAGCAGTTGCTGGCCCCCATTCAGCTTATGACAACTGGTACATGAGGGAGGGGACTAACCGAGCCTGCACAAAAACAACCACACAGTCTTACACACACTACCTTCCCATGTGGGATGGGGGTCTTTCTTACCTCTCTGGCTTGCCGTTGGGGTCATAGGGAGCCTGTGATTCATCCTCATCCAGCTCCGAGTACTCACTCTTTGGCCTGAGGTCAAATGCAGGTCAGCAAAGGTTGCTACTGCTGCTTTTAGGGCACTTCAGTTTTTGAGAGAGCCCGCCCCATCTCAGTCACTAGCAGCCATTTCCACACCAACCACCCACCCTAAATGCCGGCCTCCACTCTTATCTAGAACATACCATTCCTCGGGCTTGGGGTACACTGTGTGCCTCAGAGCATTGTCTGGATCGTATTCGAAAGCCACCCCTGCAGTAGGGTTCCACTTGGCATGTTCTTTGCCAAAGCCTTTTTTGGCATAGGCTCGAAGTCTCAACTCCTGACCCTTTCTCAACTTGACAATGAGGATGTCTGCAGGGAGAGGTATGAGTCAGTCACAGGCCAGGAGAGGCCTGGTTCTCCAAAGCCTAACTTGGAGTGCCACTAGGAGACCATGCATATCTGGACAATGGGTGTGGAGTCAATTTGCTGCCAAGGATACTATGCAGCACCACAGGCTGTTGTCCTGTCCACACCTCAAAAGGCCAAGAAGGTATCTGCCCACTTCCTCTAGTGCCTTACCATCCTGTTCCACATAGTCATTGGGGTCATTATCTCGGCTCCGAGAAGTCACCTGTAGGGAGCCCAAACAGAAGCATTTATTAGCTGCTCACCTCTTAGCACCTCCAGAAGGAAAGGGCACTTGAGGTGGCAGAGGTGCCTCTTAGGATCCCACTGCCAACTCATGACATGGTGATAGCCTTCTCAGTCAAATCAACTCCTTGGCCTTTAAAAGGACCCTTGGGTGACAGAGGGTATCTAGCACCAGTAATGCTTCTGCGCAAGAAGAATGCAGAATTAGCACTTCTAGGCATCAGGTTAAGGCAGAGGATAATGGGGAAGGTCAACATTTTATAAGGATCAACCCCAATTTGGCCCACTTAGAGACAGAAAGAGAAGAGCAGAGGCCCCAGGCTGGGCAGATGCCCTCATGCACTGACCGGAATGACCCGATGGTGGTTGGAAACAAGGTCTCGAGATGTGACGTGACGAGTCTGGTCTTCATTGCACCTCACATCAAGGGTGAACTCCACTGAGCACTCAGGGCAGAATTCTTCACACGTGCAGTCCTGAGGCAGGAAGAGAAGCAGGAATGAGTCTACTTTATATGGTGAATCCTGCCTTGGCTCCCTGCTTCCAATACCCGGTTCCTTAAGTTTCTTCAACTGCAAAAAGGGGTTGTCATAGTCTCTAGGCTCTTATGGGATGGGACAATCTGGTACATCATTCTCATGGATTGCCCAAGTTGAGAGATGAGCTATATACACACTCTGGTACCCATCTTTCTTTCCCACCCCACCAGCTGCCAGGCCACTGCTGGGAGACACGCTGTTAACATCTCCCTGTGGCACACAGAGAACCAAGCCTATCAGGGAGAAGTTGCTTTCACCTCTCCATGAACTAAGTGGGCCAGCCTGAGAATGTAACCATCATTTAAAATAAAACAAACCAGGGAACAACAGGAAAATAAGTTTTCAAGTTCTAGACTATAGGTCTTTTTTCTAAAACATTCTTTCCTATCATGGAAAATTTCATACATAAAGAAAAGGAAAAGCACAATAAACTGCCATAACATAACCATCACCCAGCTTCCATAATGAGAAATATTTTGCCATTCTTAAACCAACTGACTCATTCCTATGTTAGGCACTATCTACTAAAGTAGCAACCCTCTTCAGAAAAGAAGCCAGTTACTACAATGTATTCAAGCAAGCTGTTTCCCCCCCTCCTAGAAGTAAGGAGAATCCAACATATTTTTGATGTCTGTAAGTGAGAAAAAACACTGTCAAGTCACACCTGGAGAGTCTACAGTTATACGCAGGTGAGGCAGGAAGGAAACCCAGACCCTTGAGACTGAAGGGTCTGTAATCACTATTAGGAACGTGAAATGGGAGACTCAAATGTAATGGAAGATAAAAATATGAAAAGATACTCAATCACACAATCTCAAAAATAAAGTGTACTGAAAGGAGAAGTCTGAAATACAAAGATACTAAAGAGCTACAATTAAGTGAATCTTGACTGGATCAAGCCTGACCCACAGACAAAAAACAATAAAGGACATTTGGGGCACAACTAGCAAAATCTGCATACAGACTGAATACAGATATCACAAATTAATGCTAATATTCCTAGGCACAATAATAGTGTGGTTGTACTGGGAAATGTCCCTTTTCTTGGATGATGCATGCTGAAGTACTTAGGAGAGAAATGTCAGGATGCCTGCATTTATTTTTATTTTGTAGAGACAAAGTCTCATTTTATCATCCTCGGTAGAGTGCCATGGCATCACACAGCTCACAGCAACCTCCAACTCCCTGGGCTTAGGCGATTCTCTTGCCTCAGCCTCCCAAGTAGCTGGGACTACAGGCGCCCACCACAACGCCTGGCTATTTTTCTGTTTTGCAGTTCGGCAGAGGCTGGGTTTTAACCCGCCACCTTCGGTATATGGGGGCGACGCCCTACTCGATGAGCCACAGGCACCGCCCCTGCAATTTATTTTTAAATAGTTCAGCAAACAACAACATACATGAGTAAAGAGTAAAACAAATGTAGCAACATTAGCAAGATGAAAAGTAAATGGTGTTTTTTTTCCAGCTTTTCTATAGATTTTCAGAAAAAGACAAGCCAAAACACAGAAGAGAGGAACATACCATCTTTGTTCAATAAATACTAGAAAAAAAATGAAAACAAACTGCTAGATCACATGGCATGTGTATCTTCAGACACAGGTCACTATGAAAGTTTTAAGACAGACATTTCCAAGAAATGCAGTAGATAGCGTTCTTTTTGATGCACTTGTGCAAGCCTCAACTTGCTTGGCTTATGGATGCTGTTGGGAAGGCTTCATTTGTTTCTGTCGGTGCAGATTTTACATTTCATGATTTTTGTGTATCTCAGAACTTTCATAATGATCCATGTATAAGATATTGTCCAATTGCTCTTAATTGGCTGTACAATTGTCCCCACCAATATTTGTAATGTTTTTTTCTTTAAAAAAAAAAAAAATCTGGAAATGGGATGGCGCCTGTGGCTCAGTGAATAGGGCACCGGTACCATATACTGAGGGTGGTGGGTTCAAACTTGGCCCTGGCCAAATTGCAACAAAAAAATAGCCAGGCTTTGTGGCGGGTGCCTATATTCCCAGCTACTTGGGAGACTGAGGCAAGAGAATTGCCTAAGCCCAAGAGCTGGAGGTTGCCATGAGCAGTGAAGCACTCTACCAAGGGTGACAAAGTGAGACTGTCTCTTAAAAAAAAAAAAAAAAAAAGAAAAGAAATAGGCCTTTTCTACTTTGAACTTAAGTTTTATGGGATACAAGAGGGTTGTATGTGTAAAGACCAGGTAGGTAGTTTATTAGTACTTTCTCCATGAATCCTTTCTTCCAATTAAGTGGTGGAAAATCGAGTAAATGTAACGAATAGGTAGGTAGAAGTAGCTTCAAATATCGGGGCAGTGTTGTGAAAAGCAAGAAGTGTGAGAAGACTCCTAAAGGGTAGATGATTCCTACTCCTCTTTTTTTGTCTTTCCCCCAAGCACAGTTTCAGGAAAAGCTTAGATCATTTTGAATGATCTGTGTAGTTACTGAGAACATTAAATATAGAATTGATCATTTGTGAGATGTGATATTTTGCCATATTATATTTATTCCTATCATATATTATTTTGTTTCCTTTTTTCCTATACCTTTAATGATAATTGCTGACTCATAATCATAATATCCTGGGAAATTTAGGGGAAATATTTTAAAGTTTTTGATAAAGAAAGCTATATATGGTTTTTTATATATATATATATATAGAGAGAGAGAGAGTCTTATGTTAATCAAGTATTTTCTTGTCCTTTCTTTGCAGTGGTATGTTCAAGCCACTTGTGCTACACAAGGAACTGGCCTGTACGAGGGACTTGACTGGCTGTCAAATGAGCTTTCAAAACGTTAAATGAAACTGGGTATCTAACCAAGGACATGTTTGATAGAATTGGTCTAGGCTTGTTACAACAAAATTAGTTTGCATCTTGGTTATTAAACAGTATCTGGGACTGGTTTGGGCAGAATAAACTTATTTTGTTGCCAATTATTGTTTACCAAGTATAATGTTGCTGTTTAGCAATATGCTTGGTTTTGAAGAAATTCTCCTTGGGGAAAAAGTGTCCTCTTTTAATTTTACCTCCCTTTAGCCTAAATGCCTGGACATAGCTATTGTGAAACCTTTAAATAAATCCATTTTGA
>CAUYON010160613.1:0-26389 GCA_963573935.1 Arctocebus calabarensis
GGCTTGGTGCCTGTGGCTCAACAGGCTAAGGCGCCAGCCACGTACACCTGAGCTGTCAGGTTCGAATCCAGCCTGGGCCCGCCAAACAACAATGACGGCTGCAACCAAAAAATGGCCAGGCGTTGTGGTGGGCGCCTGTAGTCACAGCTACTTGGGAGGCGGAGGCAGGAGACTCGCTTGCACCCAGGAATTGGAGGTTGCTGTGAGCTGTGATGCCACAGCACTCTATCCAGGGTGACAGCTTGAGGCTCTGTCTCAAAAAAAAAAAAAGTTCAGACACGTAAAAACTAAAAGTGGCCTTATCGACCTTTTCCTGCATCATTTTAGGTTCCTTTTACCTTGAGTATGTTTTGCCTCTTAACAAAAACCTAAACAGGACCCAGTATATTTTATTTTATTATTATTTTTGTCATGTCAGATGGGTAACGTGCTGATGTCATAACAAATTTGTGGAAGGCGCAGCTCATGCATCACATGAAAACCCAAGAATCATGCTTATGCGCTACAAAAGGATCCCAGTGTATTTTAAAAAGTATCTTCAGCCAGGTGCAGTGGTTCACGCCTGTAATCCTATCACCCTGGGAGGCTGAAGCAGGAGGATCACTTGAGCTCAGAAGCTTAAGGTCAGCCTGAGCAAGGGCGAGACCCTGACTCTGTTAAAAATAGAAAAATTAGGGCGGCTCCTGTGGCTCAGCGAGTAGGGCGCCGGCCCCATATACCGAAGGTGGGGGGTTCAAGCCCGGCCTCGGCCGAACTGCAAAACAAAAAAAAAAAAAAATAGAAAAATTAGCTGGCTATTGTGGTGAGCACCTGTAGTCCCAACTACTAGGGAGGCTGAGGCAGGGGCACTGCTTGAGCCCAGGAGTTTGGGTTGCAGTGAGGTAGGCTGAGGCCATAACACTCTAGCCCAAATGAACTTGTCCCCTACCCCAAAAAAGTGCCTTAATTATTTAACAGATAAAGAATAGAAAAGAATAAGCATGTCTTTGTACAGATGTACCACAGTTTATCTCCTCAGCATCTGGGTTGTCTCCAATGGTATGAATCTGTATGTGTCCCTGGGACACGTGCTGATGTCTCTACGGTTGTGTCTCGGGCTGCACACCACAACCAGTAGGTTCTATGACCAGCTGGATTGAGAGCAGAGCTGAGAAGAAAAAACTGGACGATAGCCCACTAGAAATGCCAGGATAGTATACTACATGTAATAAGGGCAAGTATTCTTGTGATACCTTCATTTTAGTTTCATCTATTGGCATGATATTTAAAATACTATGCCATTTTTCTAGGCTAATACTCCTCAGATTACCTACGAAGGACCATTTTTTTAAATGCCCAGTGTCCTGGACTGACACTTGGTCCTCCTGCACAGGAGCAGGAACAGCTCACAGAACCCGCAGAGGTCACCAGGAACTGGTGCCGTGGCCACGTGCTGGGGGCTATGACAATTCCAAATCACTGCAAAAGTTTCTAAAACGTTCATTCTCAGTTCCCTCTTCCCACTAACCTGGCAACAACCATTCTACATTCTCTTTAGAGAGCTGACCACTGTCAGAACCTATGTAAAGGGAATCATACAGTACACTATTTACCTTTTTGTGTCTGACCTCATTTCATCCATGCTGTAACATGCAAAATAACAGTATTTCTCTAACCAATTTATTTTTAGTGTAATTACCTTAAGAATAACATTAAGCCTGCAATTAATGGTAAGACCTTATTCAGTTGAGATAGACAATACTTACAATGTTCCTCCCAAAGCTAAAGGCAATAACAATATTTCTTAGTTGACAAAAAAATAGAAAAGTACGACTTAGAACTACAAAACCGAAGAATAAGGATTATCAGCACTAGAAGTCTCAAGTGTAAGGGAGCTGCCCGAGAAGAAGCTGCTCCCTATGCTGACGCCAAGGGAGAGACACGCTGAACCCCAGGTAGCTGAGACATGGTTGTGAGGCCCAGGACGACAAGGACCAGAGTGCTGGGAAGGAGCCTGCTTCCCGGGCGCCCTGAAACCCTGGGCCCCACTGCATGACCCGTCTGCTTCCAGGAGAGGGCACAGCCAGGACAAAGACCCAGCAGGGGTGTTTCTGGGCTCAGCTCAAGACTAGAGGTTTAGGGGAGACAAGGCAGAATCAGTAGTCTTGCCAGCATGGTATACTGACGTATGACTGATTATATTACATACATCGCATAAAACAGTATTGTATAACATAACACATATTACAGTGTTAAGTTCATTCACCTGCAAACACAATCCATCCTCAAAACAGAGTTCTGAATGAATTAGGGCTCTAAACATGAACCCAGGGAGACTTAAAAAAGCGAACAGTGGGCAGTAATTAGGTAGTAAGATTGAGGCACAACCTGCTTTTAAAAAAGGTCCATTCAAATACCAGAAAGGACACTGCAGCTGGCTCTTGTCAGACATGACTCAGTGAGCAGGGCTCACCTTCTCATTATAGTTGATGGCAATCACATCCCCAGTGGTGAGGCAGGCAAAGTTTCTCAGTGCATTTTCTAATCTGCAGACACACAGTCAAGGCAACATGGCAAGACAGATACCTTAAATCCAAGTTTCCAGGATGGGTTAACGCAATCTTTAGTAGAATTGTTAGTAGACAGGATGTACCACGCTGGAACTAAAAACACACAGCTTTAAGACGATGACGTGTTACTGGGCAATTAAGAAGGAACAAAGCCAGACTTGAAATGACATGAATGAGCCTTACAAATGCCATGCTGGGAGAAAGGCAAGCAGAGAACCAGACACAGAAGGGACCAGATTCCATTCCCGTGACGCCCTGAGAAAGATCTATGAGGCTGCATGTCAGCTGAGAGGGTACTTGGGCCAGGGATTAGGGACGGACTGGCAGGAAAGCACCCTTTGGGAAGACAGATTGCATTGATAATCTGGTGAAAACTGTGTGCACTTTGTTGTATATAAATTATACCTCAATAAAGGTAATTTTTATTTCTTTTAATACATGTATTTTTTTTTTTTTTGAGACACAGCCTAAAGCTATCACCCTGGGTAGAGTGCTGTGGCATCACAGCTCACAGCAACCTCCAATTCCTGGGCTCAAGTGAGTCTCCTGCCTCCGCCTCCCAAGTAGCTGGGACCACAGGCGCCCGCCACAATGCGCAGCCATTTTTTGGTTGCAGCCGTCATTGTTGTTTGGCGGGCCCAGGCTGGATTCGAACCCACCAGCTCAGGTGTACGTGGCTGGCACCTTAGCCGGTTGAGCCACAGGCGCCAAGCCAATACATGTATTTTTTAAATTTATTTTTTTTTTTGTAATTTTGGCCAGGGCCAGGCTTGAACCCACCACCCCAGGTATATGGGACTGGCGCCCTACTCCTTGAGCCACAGGCACCACCCAATAAAGGTAATTTTTAAAACTTTTGTGGGGCTAGGAGCAATGGCTCATGCCTATAATCCTAGCACTCTGGGAGGTAGAGGTGGGTGGATTGCTTAAACTCACAAGTTTGAGACCAGCCTGAGCAACAGCAAGACCCTGTCTCTACTAAAAATAGGAAAAAAAAAACCCTAGCCAGCCAGGCGTTTATAGTACCAGCAACTCAGGAGGCTGAGGCAAGAAGATCTCTTGAGCCCAAGAGACTGACGTTGCTGTGAGTTATGATGCCACCACAGCACTATACCCAGGGTCTTAAAAATATATACAAACATACACACATAAATAGAAATAAAAAATCCAATGGGAGCACGGAAGGAAAAAAGATTGAATGAGGGCCCCTGAAATGTTCAAAGATGCTTTCTTTCATTTATACTCCTATTGTTTCCACCTTTTTTTTTTTTTTTTGTAATTGAGACAAAGTCTCACTTTGTTGCCCAGGCTATAGTGCCATGGCATCAGCCTAGGTCACAGCAAATTCAAACTCCTGAGTTTAAGTGATCCTCCTGCTTCAGCCTCCCATGTAGCTAACACAACAGGCGCCGGCCACAACACCCATCTAATTTTTCCATTTTTAGTAGAGACAGAGTCTTGCTCTTGCTCAGGCTGGTCTGGAACTCAAGGGATCCTCCCACCTTGGCCTCCCAGAGTGCTAGGATTATAGGCATGAGCCACTGTGCCCAGCCTCTTGTTTCTTTTTATATTTATTAATTTTTTTAAGACAGAGTCTCAAGCTGTCCCCCTCGGTAGCGTGCTGTGACATCAGAGCTCACAGCAACCTCCAACTCTCGGGCTTAAATAATTCTCTTGCTTCAGCCTCCCAAGTAGCTGGGACTACAGGTGCCCGCCTCATCGCCCGGCTATTTTTTGGTTGTAGTTGTCATTGTTGTTTGGCGGGCCGAGGCTGGATTCAAACCCGTCAGCTCTGGTGTATGCAGCTGGCACCCTAGCTGCTGAGCTACAGGCACCAAGCCAGCCTGCTGTTATCTTTTAAACTGATAACCAAGTTTTAGGGGTATATTCTAAAATAAAAATGAAAAAGGAAGAAGTAACCAGCAAGCCCTTTTTATAACAGTAAGTACAAATTTTTTAAAGCTATGCAACCCTAATGCCGACACAAGGAAATGTCTATTCACATGGAATATTTTACCCTCATCATCGTCCTCAATTTGTGGAACTATTTTTACATAAAAGGTCAGACATGAAGCATGCCTCCAGAATCTGTCTGTGACATGCCATATCCTGGCCGTGATTCCCAGAGTCTAACTCAGAGGCTGGCAGAGCAGGGCTGCCCGGGTTCCCTTCTCTTGCTCAAAGCTTTCCAGAACACAGCTTTGTAGAAAGCGCTGTGTGTGGCAGGCTTTTGCTGCCTCTGCACAGGAAATGGCACACTGCGGGGGTACCCTTCCCTCGGCGGGAGGGGCCAAGGGTCAGACCAGAACTGCTTGTACTTCTCTGCTCTGTACTAAGAATGCTTCATCATCCACATGCTCAGCCAACCAAGGAACACCAGGCCAACTCTCAGATGATGAAAATGACACCCTTTCTCCACTCACCAAGTCAACTACACTGTGAAAGCCTGAGTCTGCATCACAACACCTGAGAAAACCCAGGGCAGGCCACACTCCCAGTCACCAACGGCCATGCAAGCTCAGCACCTGCAGACTCAGTTCTCCTCAGGACATCCCCGAGGAAGCCTCCACCCTCCCCATACTGCGGGCAGTGTGCACACAACCCCCTCATCTAGGACCTGGCCAACTTCATGTCCAGGACTAGGTCAGTGAAGGACTGAGCACAGCCATCTGCACCTGGGACACGACCCACTGACCAGCAGCAGCTCACGTCTAAGGTTGGCCTGGTGAAAGAAGGCTGACAGGAAGGAAGGCAGCTTTTTTTTTTTTTTAACTTTTTACCTATTGATGTTCCGCTGAGCTTTTGTTTTTTTCTTAAGAATGCATTTTTTTGGCCAGGCCTGGTGGCTCATGCCTGTAATCCCAGTACTTTGGAGGCCAAGGCAGGTGATTGCCTGAGTTCATGGGTTCAAGACCAGCCTGAGCTAGAGCAAGACCCTGTCTCTAAAAAATAGATGAATGTGTGGCAGGTGCCTAAAGTCCTAGCTACTCAGGAGTCTGAAGATACAGCATCACTTAAGCCCAAGAGTTTGAGGTTGCTGTGAGCTGTGACACTATGGCACTCTACTGAAGGATACAAAGTGAGACTCTGTCTCAAAAAATAAAATAAAAATAGCCAGGCATTGTGGCGGGCGCCTGTAGTCCCAGCTACTTGGGAGGCTGAGGCAAGAGAATTGCTTAAGCCCAAGACTTTGAGGTTCCTGTGAGCTGTGACACCACAGGACTCTACTAAGGGCGACCAAGTGAGACTCACAGCACCGACACAGTGCACCGCTCACCCAGCCCATCTACTTCCTGACACAAATGCCTGGCTAAAAAAGTCCACTAGCACCTTCCTTCCCCCCTGCTTCCTAAGAGAGAGCAACGCAGTCATCACTGCTACCCACCACTGGCTGAAGGCCTACGAGCTGTCCCATCCTTCCATCAGACACATCCTGCACTCTGGGCTTTATGGCAAGTGGCACAGCCCAACTCACAGAGGAGCTCTGCTGTGGCCTCCAGGAAGCGCCTGGAACGTGACCAGAAAAGGCGGAGACCACTCAGCACCCTCCGCCAGGGACAGGGGGACCTGCCAGCTGAGCACCGTTACTCTCAAGCTGCAACTTCAATCCCAAACCAGCACATGGCCCTCAAAGCAGCTGCAGGCTCAGCAAAGCACTGTTGTTGGCTGGCTGCCAGCACACTTCTCCTCTGTCACGCTTTTTATTTCCAAAGGATACACAGCTTTTGGGTTGGTGATGTCCAGGAAGTCAGGGCTCTGAGGCTGGAACTTGGAGTAGGTGGCCACCTGAAGGTTGACGCTCTCCACCTGGACCAGGCCCCCTTCTTCTAAGAGCAAGTTCTGCATCATCTGAAAGGAAGAAGTGGCCACATGAGACTCCTGGGGATTGACTGGCCTCTGCAACTGCTGCTGTCTGCACATGGGACAGGCTGATCTACCTGGGTTCCTGGAAGAGGAGCCTGAGATAAGACATGTAATTTAATCCTGATACAGCATCACAAAGGAGGAAAAAAGAAGGAAGGAAGAAGGGAGGGAGGGAGGAAGACGACCAATAAAGGGTGCTACTAAGGCCTCTGCCTGGCCTCCCAGACGGGCCACTGGCACGAGGCCTCCCAGGGGCAGAGTGTTCCCCAAGCACTCAACCCCCTACACTTTGGGCAAAGGGCCAAACTTGAGGGAGGAGATGACAGTGCAAGGGGAGGCTGACTGCTCACCACAGCTGAGGCCATGGGATGGTGGCAAGGCCCCAGAGATGTCGCCTATGGGGCTTACAGAAAACATAACAAAGAAGCCCCCCACAGGCTGATGAGAGCGCCCATGGACACCTGGCGTGCGGGGAGCCAGGAGTTGGGCCACAGGCCAGGAATGAGAAACCCTATGTATCCTAGGATGGAATTTTGCTTTTTTTATTTGAAACCTACTTAAAAAGAATCCCAAACACATCCATGAGTAGAGAGAATCACACAAAGGAGCCTCTGTATACCTGGCCACCCAGATGGGAGCCCTGACAGTTCAGCAGTCATCAAGTCGCAGCCTTCTCAGCCTGTCAGGGCCCCACTCACTACCTCGCCTCGGCCCACACCAGATGCCCTGCCGTGAGCCCCAGGGGTCCTTCCCTTCACCCAGAGCAGCAGTTAAGAGATGACTCTTACAGCCCAAGAATCAGGGGGCTGAGGGCACAGGACAGGACGGAGCGTGTGTGGAGGGAGGCATGCCGAGAAACAGAGGTAGTCCTTGACTCTGCCAGATGCCGTGGCAGGCGGCAGGCGTGGAGGACGGAGAGGCCGGGCTGTGGGTCCTGCTGGTCCTGGGGAGGGTGCAAGTGCTTGAAGGCTCTGAGTCTGCTCGCCATAGCCAGGTGCACAGTCTCTTAGGCAGACTTTTTTTTGGAAATCTGTGTGGCTGCTCCTGTGTGGTAGCAGTAGGCACACACCCCACCCAAATCCCCGTGAATGGGTCACAGTTGAGGTCAGCCCACCTGCTCCAACAGCCAGCCCAGGCTCATCCCAGGCTTGGTGACCTGAAGCAGCTCAGGAGCTCCGGCTAGGACGGAACTTCCCATCAGCCAAGGGAAAGCACTTGTTCTCATACCCCATGGTGGCCACAGGACAGCAGCTGGGGACGCAGGCCCCTGCCCATACCACACACCAAGAGCTGAGAGGTCAGCCGGGAAGAGCTGGCCTCACACCCCATGCTGGCTCCAGGTCCCTCAGATAGGGTTTCCAGGAGGCATGACATCTCAGAGAAAGGAATTAAATTGGTTTTCTGGTCCAAAGTGATCCAAGGGCTTTGACAAACAGCCACCAAACACCAAGGGCTGAAGGCAGAGCTTCAAGGTCCCGGGTTCTCTCAGTGTCACCACCTCCTGTCCCACATCTACACTCCAGAGGGGCCAGGCGCTTCAGCCACGTTGAGTAGCTTGTGCCAGGTGCTCTAGCAGCTGAGCAGAACAAGCCTCAGGGATAGGGGACACCTGCAGCCAAGGATGGGCACAAGAATGGGGAGGGTGAGGGTCTGTGGGGGGTGAGCCGTGTCTAGGCTTTGAGGTGCAAGGGCACCCCATAGGCCAGGTGAGGCAGGCCCGCCCAGCAGGGTGACACCAGAACATGGCATGGCATGCGTGCTCCCACAGGGGAGGTGTTGGCTGGGCCTGGGACCCGGCCGTACCCCAGCAGCCAAGGGCAAGGTCGCCTGGTGCTTCCACTCACACCAACCCAAGAAATCACAGATGAACAGTCTGGCTGTGACTTCAGGGCAACCAGTTGAGAAACTGTCAAAGCAAAGGCCGTCCCCACAGCAGAGCGCCCCATGTGTGCCTCACGGCCAAGCACACAGCAAACATGGGGACTGTCCTAAATCCCCTTCCTCTTGCTGGGTAAGGTCAGAGCAGCCAAGCCACCTGCTCTGAGGCCAGGCCTCCTGAGCACACACAGGCTCACACATGCACAGGCGCGGCTGTCCCTGCTACAAGGCCCTCCACCCCAACAGGCCGAAGGGCACAGACCCTCCAGAGCCCTGGTGGTCCCACTCACCCAGTGAGGGAGGTAGCAGATGCCCTCATCAGCCACGAACTCCAGCACGCCACAGTGCGTCATGCGGTCCGAGTTCTTATTGGTCAGTTTGAATAGCATGGGATAGGTGATGTTAAGCCGGCCTAGAAGGAAAAGAGAGGGTGTGAGGCACAGCTCCTGGGAGGACAAGCCCTGTCCCCAAGGCTGCACCCCCCCCCCAGGCATGCAGACTCAGGGATCATCCCCCCCCAAGTAGGCGCCTTGGATGGGGGCGCACCACTCCCTGTGACAGCACAGGGCATGGCCTAGAGGAGCTTGTGAAGTGTGGCAACTCCAGAACACAGCACTGGCACAGATCTGTGATTTCCAAAATCGCAGTTTTAAAAAGTGGTATGTTTGTTCACTTATTCATTAATAATTTAAGACCAACCATATATGGGACAAAATCCCTACCATTAAACATTTCTAGTTTTAATAGAAAGGTGAGAAAGAAAACAAACGAGCAGGCCAGGTGCAGCAGCTCACGCCTGTGACCTTGACACTCTGGGAGGTGAAGGAGAGAGGACTGCTTGAGGTCAGCAGTTCAAGATCAACCTCAGAAACATAGCAAGACCCTGTCTCTGCAAAAAATAATAGGAAAATTAGCTAGGCATGCTGGTGTGCACTTGTAAGGCTGAGGCAGGAGGATTCTCAGAGCCCAGAAATTGGAGTCGGCAGTGAGCTATGACAATGTCACTGTACTCCAGCTGGGTTAACAGAGCAGGACCCTGTCTCAAAACAAACAAATAAAAAACACTTGTGCCCAGGGGCTGTGGGCAGAGCAGGGAAAGACTACAAGGACAAGCTCAGGAGGCCAAGTCCTCCAGGCTGGTAGGCCAGGGAGGGAACTCTAGGCAGAAGGGCAGCCTGAGCAAAGTTGCTCCGGCAGTTCACAAACCAGATAGGGCCACAATAGCTATGGGGGTGCACAAAGGATGGAGGCAAGCGGACATAATTTGCAGGCATGCTGACTCGGGAGGTGCAGGGAGCACAGGAGAGGTTCAGGCACCATATGGCAGGAAGGCCCAGGAGACCCAGGGCCTGGGGGAGGGGTCTGGGGAGCTACTCATGGTGGTGACGGTTTTTGCCATCTATAGTCCTTGTTCAGTCTTTCCGGAATAATTGGGTAGCACTATCGCTATTCCCTTTTATTTATGGGGACACTAAGGTATGCAGATTAAGTGCCGTGCCCAGGACCACACAGTAGCCAGGATTCAAACTCAGGCTGCTGATGTGTCTGGGGATTCAGCCATCTGGGAAGACTTGTCATTTTACCCAATATGCCAACAAAAGTCCCATTCAGCATTAAAGGTGAGTTAGACTATCTGGCATCTCCCTAAAAGTTCCAATAGAGCAAACCGAGTGAAGAGCCTGCGAAGGCAGCACCTCCCGGGGGGTGGCAGGGGACAGGCACTCCCTCCTGCTACCAAGGATGTCCTGACACTGGAGCGCAGGCCGCAGGCCCTCCGTCCCCAGGGCACTTCTCAGTAGTAGAGCTGCGGAGCTGACCCACAGCTGCTCCAGGGTGAACTGGGTCTGACATCATCCCAAGTGGAAGAGAAACCCAAGTCTCTTAGACGACTGCCTCTCAGGTACCGGGTACGCCCGAGCCCTCTGCACCCCTCACCTCCTCCAGAGCAGTAACCCTGAATTTTATAAAAGAACTGTCAGATAACTGCAAAACTTACTTTACCTCCCTATCCCAATTACCCACTGAAAATTTCAAACTTATGGCCCACCCCTAATGGCTCTTCCCATCAGAGCAGTAGCTCCTCATTGGCTATTCTACCATCCCGGCACCTCCCCTAGCTGAACCTATATAAGGGTGTGCTTTTCTTTCGGCTCTCTCTCTCTCTCCCCTCCCTCCCTCTGTCTCTCTCTCTCTCTCTCCCCCCTCCCTCTGTCTCTCTCTCTCTCCCTCCGCTCCCTCCCTCTGTCTGTCTGTCTCTCTCTCTCTCTCCCTCCCCTCCCTCTGTCTTTCTCTCTCTCTACCCTCCCTCCCTCTTTCTCTCTCTTTCCTCTCCTCCTTGGTGCCGCTCTGCAGCATCCCTCACCAATAAAGACCTTTTGTAGGAGCCTTGGTGGTCTGTGAGATCTCTGCCGGTCAAGTGCCGCCCATTCAAGAACTCCCTGTAAGATTTTACTTGGACACTTTACTTGGACACCCCACTGACCCAGTCCCTCAGTCTCTCTGGATACTTGTGCTGAGGTCACACCTGGGGCCTGCCTTCTGGGTCAGCACATCGGAAAGGGAGACGCCCTGACTGGTTCCCTCCTCTGTGACACTGGGGTCTTTTTGAGGGCCGTGAGCTCCAAATGAAGAACATGAGCTCCATGGCTCTGTCCACCTGCTGGTTGAGCGGTGGCCTCCACTGGGTATAGCCACAGCTGGTGCTGGCTCAGTGGTCACCTCCCTGTGGCTGGCATCAGATGGACTTGGCCTATTTGCACTCCTGCTACAGGACCTCCTCAGCACTGAGATGTCCCCAGTTAAAGAACAGGACACTGAGGTTTGGAGAGGCCAGATCACTACTGGAGAGTCAGGGGCAGCGAGCCCAACCTGAGTAACAGCAGGGCCAATGCCTATTCTCCACAAGCTGCCACTATGTGCCCCCAAGATTGCGGGTGAACCCATCCCCCTGGCCTCCTGCCTTACACAGGAGGAATTCACACCTCTAAGTCTCAAAAAGCAATGGCTGTGTTCATGACCTGGGTTGTCTGTGACTGGGATTTTCCATGTCAGGGAGCTTGGGGCTGCAGCATGGGGTCTCCAGATTGCCTCATGGCACCAGGGGTTGGGAAACACAGGAAGGCCATGGTCACTCTCATAAACCACGGGCCTTTCTCACTCCTGGTACAAACTTCTAGGTGAAGACTGAAGTTTGGTGTGGACATGCTGAGGACCCACTGCAGGGGGGTTAGGAACTTGGGTCGGGAGCTCAGGGGAAGAAGGCCCGTGAGATAAAAACCTGCCTCGTAGCACCCTGTGAACTATCCAGTTCCTTTCAGAGGAGACCTAGGGAGCCCATGCAGTGGCATCTGCTGCCCTGGCACTTGATGCTAACACTTCATCGAATACTAGCGGAATCCTAAGACAAGCTGGGGGGGGAGGGGCAGAGGAAGCCCCCAAGGCAGAAGTGAAGCTGGACAATCCCTGGCTCTGGCCAGGACCACCCCTTTGGCCTGGTGATGCACCTTCCAGGGACGATTCACAAACAGATGTTGATGAAGGACACCTATGCCTGGATGTACTGAAGGGCTTATGCCCATTCCTGAAGTCAGTATTTACACTGTATCTCTCAGCTCCCAAATCACTTAGAAGAAAATACTTACTGAGTTGATCGAGTGCTGAGGGTGGCATAATTACTGTGGAGAGAACATTTGAGAAGTATTAAAAAAGTAAAAGTGAAAAAGACAGACCAAAGGCAAGATGCAGTTTCTATCATGTCAAAAAAAGGTTTTAAACAGTATTTTTAGGACAGCCAGAATTTCACAGATCTCTCATAAAGAATTTCATTGACGTGTCTTGTTTTGAGGAACTGAATGGCTACCAGCCACAATCTAACCGTTAATTAGCACCCCACCCACTCCCACTTAGCAAGACAAGCACCATTTCCACATCATTCTAGCTTCTGGCTCCCACATGCAAAGTAAGGACTGTTGAAGGCTCTAAGCATCGCAGAAAGGGTGGTAAAGGTGACTATTCAAAATAAAAACAAGCACATACTCTTCCCTCCTTTCTCCACATCTGACCTGTCATTAGGCCCCGCTAGCATGGACACGGAGAAGCAGCGGTACTGCGTGGAGAAGCGGTTTTGGAAGACCCGGGGAATCGGGTGGTCGAACATGTTGAAGGAGAACTAGAAGGAAGAAGGAGAAGAGGGCGTTAGAACAGAACAAACGCATTTCTTCAGTCAAAAACCAAAGGACCTCTAGGGAGTAGAGCTGCCAAACCACGCTGAAGAGCACCACATACTGAAATCTCCGTTAACCAGACCACTCTGATGTCCCGGGCAAACTCCAAAGCCTTTCTGCTGTGCCAGTCTAGTCATTGTTAGGCAGTGTGATCTTATCAAAATATAATGCTGGCCATGCTGAATATGTCCCAAACCGTTTTCAGGGCTACTCCTCCACCCCCGTCCTCAGTATATGATAAAATTTAATTTATAGATTAGGCACACTACGATATTTACAAATAATAACAAAACAAAACAATTTTAATAATATACTGTAATAAAAGTTACACGGATGTGGTCCCCTCCTGTCAAAATATCTTATCATCTTCAGACCACGGTTGACCTTGGGTAACTGATGAAAAGCAAAACTAAGGATAAGGTGGGGCTATTGCATTGGAGTAACTACGATGTTTAAAAAGAACATAAATCTCACTTTAATCTTCCACCACCTTTCTGATTATAGGTCCTAAGGCCCTTATTCCAAAGAGCGTCCCATCCCCATCCCTTGAAGGCTGATCACATTTTGACATAGTTGATCATAAAACCCAAGAGGCCTGGGTGTGGAGAGCTTCTCAATAGCTGAACATAGGGAGGGTGCTGGAGGGACCTACCACATACCTCACCCTATGTATTTCTTCATCTGTATCCTTTGTGGTATCTTTACAATAAACCAATAAACGTAATTAATTGTTGCCCTGAGTTCTGCAAGCCTTTAGAAAGTAAACTGAGCACAAAGAGTGGGCAATGGGAACCCCTAACTTGAAGCTGGTTAGTCAGAAGTTCCAGAGGCTTGGACTTGTGACTGCTGCCTGGGGACTGTGCCCTCACTCTGCAGGATCTAACATTTTTTTCCAGGTACCTAGCACCAGGCTTCAACTAGAAGACACCCAGCTGGTGTCCACATTTGGTCAAAGTCTCCTTCTGTGTTGATGATGATTGTAGAGTTTCCCAAATCAAGTGTAGATCCAAAAGAATTGAAGCAAGATCTCCAAGAGATTATCTGCACACTCACATCTGTAGCAGCATTATTCAGAACAGCCAAAAGATGGAAGAAACCCCGACCGATGAATGAATAAACAAAATGTGGCATATAGAGACAATATTCAGCCTTAAAAAGGAAGGAGATTCTATCAGGGGCTGTAACACCGATGAACTTCAAGGACATTATGCTAAGTGAAATAAGCCAGTCACACTTAAATGACTCCACTGTTTTGTTTTGTTTTGTTTTTTTGAGACAGAATCTCACTTTATCGCCCTTGGTAGAGAGCTGTGGCAAAACTCAAACACTTGGGCTCAAGTGATCCTCTTGCCTCAGCCCCCTGAGCCCTAGGACTATGGACACCTGCCATAGTGCTCAGCTGATTTTTCTATTTTTAGTAGAGATGGAGACTTTTTTTAATCACTCTTACTCAGGCTGGTCTCAAACTCCTGAGCTTGAGCACTCCCCCTGACTCAGCCTCCCAGAATGCTAGGATTACAGGCGTGAGCGATTCTGTCTGGCCCTTAAATGACTCCACTTAAATTAGACTCTGGAGACTCCTAGAGTAACCAAATTCTTGGAAACAGAAAGCAGAAAAATAATAGATTGCCAGGGGCTATGGAGAAAGGAAATGGAGAGTTTTGTTTAATGGGAACAGAGTTTAATTTCTGCAAAATGAAAAAGTTCTAGAGATCTGTCACACAACCATGTGAAATACTAAACACTCCTGAACTACACACGTACACTTAAAAATGGTTATGATGATAAGATTTATTTTACCAGGATTAAAAAAATTTGTCATAACAGGCTCGGTGCCCGTAGCACAGTGGTTACAGCAGCAGCCATATCAAGGCTGGTTGGCAGGTTAGAACCTGGCCTGGGCCTGCTAAACAACAATGACAACTACAACCAAAAAATAGCTGGCCGTTGTGTCAGGTGCCTGTAGTCCCAGCCACTTGGGAGGCTGAGGCAAGAGAATCACTTAAGCCCCAGAGTTGGAGGTTGCTCTGAGCTGTGACGCCACAGCACTCTACCCTGGGCAACATAGTGAGGCTCTGTCTAAAAAAAAGAAAAATTTGTCATAACAGACAAATGTTTTTTGACTTGGTCCCAACATAACAATAGAGAGAAAGCCACTTACTGAATTATTTACTAGCAATCCCAAAACTATCGAGCTGAATCACCTATCTTCCTAAAATGTAAATACAGCATGCTTCTGCCTAAAATCTTGGATGATTCTTCGCTCTCTGAAACTCTAGCACAGTAGTTTTCTTTTTTCTTTTCTTTTTTTGGAGACAACATCTTACTCTGTCACCCTGAGTAGCTGGGACTACAGGCACCCGCCACCTTGCCTACCTTCCTATTTCCCACAGAACCCCAATACTTGGTACACTGCTTGGCACATGTGAAGTATTGTTTCTGCTAAGGGGACAAACTAGGAAACAGAAACGTGATTTGACAATGACAAAGGCAGGATAAGATCTAATAATCATTCCTTGTTTTTACTAAAATAAAGAGCTTCCAGAAAGGCAATGCTGCAGAAAGGTAAAAGAGAGTTTTGCAGCCAGACAGACACGGCTTCAAACCTCCCCTCTTCACTTCCTGACCTCCAGTAAACTGTCTCAGTACATGCCTAGTTTTCTCCTGGTTAAAACTACATTAATAATGCTCGCCTCCAAGGGGACCGTAGGGATTAAAGGGGAGAAGGTGTGATGAGACGTTGAAGATGCAGGCGCTACAGAAAAAACTAGCAGAAAAAGTATCAGCGAACAGTAGCTACGGTCAGTATCGTCAGCGAGCACAACCATCGCCGTCCACACATCCAAGACGTGAACCCGGGGGGCACAGAGCTGCGGCACTGGGCGACACAGGGGTGTCCTTGCTCCCCGGGCAGCGCCGGCCTCTGCCCCACCCCGAGGCATTCCCGTCCACTCCGTGCGCACCGACACCTGTTGCGCGCCCGGCTCTCTCCGAGACCCGCGGCGGACACGAACGCAAGTTCATTTCCACCCCTGGCCACGAGCCCCAGACGAGCGGACGCGACCAGAGGCAGTTCGCGGCCCCGGGTCCGCCCGGGATCGGCGAGGCAGGCGGACTTAGGCCCGGGTGACTCGGCGTCTCCGCCGCTGTCCGGCCCCACGCGCCCAGCTCGGGCCCCGGCCCCCTCCTCGTCCTCGGAGCCCTGCCGGCCGCGCTCACCATGATGAACACCGCCTCGCAGACGCTGCTTCTCTCAGAGAACGTTACGAAGGGAGCCCGCCGCCTGCCCCGCGCCTGCAGCCGCCGCCGCACTGAGGCCGGGACGCTCCGGGAGGGTCACCGGAAGTGCGGGACCCGAGACCCGGGGGGCGGCGCCGCGGCCGCGCCTAGACTGCGGAAAGGGAAAAGGGACTGACGACAGCTCTGGGCTCTCAAACCTCCTTAGCATTGGCCTTCAAATAATCTTTCCTAACGAGGCTCCCCGTCTGAGCGCTATGAAAAATTATTTTAAATTACGTTTTGATCATCCTCCCCTCCAGACGAATTTAGTACGGGCCATTCTCCGGGGGACTACACTACCCAGAATGCACGTAAACCTGTCGGTCTTTCCTTCAGCCATCAAGGACTCGGGCGGAAGTTAGTTACGTATCCTCCTTTGGGCCGGACCGAGCACCTATTGAGAATGCAACCGCCACCCTTATTCGATATATAACTAAATTTAATTTATGGCTAGAAGTGTATTTTTGTCTCCTGGGGTTCCCAACGGGTAGTAGGCTTTTCTTCCCAAAGTAAAGATGTCTGCCGTTCGCTGGGTTTCTGGGTAAAAACAAGTCGGGGGCGGGGTATGCTGTTACGTCCTACGTCAGAAATGACGCTTCTTTGGGGGCGGACCGCAGTGTTCCAGCCGTGAATGGCGGAACAGTAGTGCCCGCCCCCAAGCGGTCCAATCAGAAGAGAGAAAAGGCTGGGCACCCTGGACCAATCTAGGAAGAGCTGTGATTTGGCGGGAGTCTTGAGTGCCGCCGGGATTCTAGGTGTCTTGCAGCGAGCTCAAGGCGTCTGCCCGCCGCGGCTATGTTCGTGTCCGATTTCCGCAGAGACTTCTACGAGGCGGTCCAGAGCCAGGTGACTCCCAGTCCAGGACCCCGGCAGAGGCCTCACCGGGGAGAAGGGATGGGGGAGCGGCCGCGGGGTGACCGGGAGGGTGGGGAAGGGCAGGAGTCGGGTCACGGTGCTCAGGCCGCGCGCTCTTCCCCGACAGAGGGTCCTTCTCTTTGTGGCCTCGGACGTGGATGCTCTGTGCGCTTGCAAGATCCTTCAGGTGAGTTCTGCGGACCGTGGGAGGGCGAGCCGGGGCGAGAGGTGAGGGTTCAGGGAGGGTTCAGCGCCGGGATGGGAGCCAGCAGGACAGGAGGTGGGGAGCAGGTGAGAGAGGAGGGACTCCAGGACTTGGGGGTCACCTCCTGTCTGTACAGTGTTGAGTCATTTAAAGAAGGATTAAGTAAAAGGCCGGGAGAGTGGTTTGTAGTTTCACAGTAACCTTGGGGAAAAACTGCTTGCATTTGGGAGACCTTTGGACCAGAAGTGTGGCCTCTCAAATGTGGGGTCTGACAGATGAATTGGTGACATCTGAGGGCACTGAGTGGGACCATAAGCAGACCTAGAGATACTAGTCTTAGGGAGGGAAGATCATTTGTTTGGGGCCAGGCAATACTCAGAAGACCTGGAAGTAGGATTAGCCTTTCACCCTGTGTTTTACTTAGATAATTTTTTTAAAGTCAGCCAAGTTGGCAGAATGGTATGGTGAGCACTCATATTCTCACCACTTAGCTTTTCGTTAACATTTCACTAACTGTACATTCTCCCACGTCTTTTGTCTCTCAACCCATCTAGTTTTTCTTTCTTTTTTTTTTTTTTTTTCCGGTGCATTTCAAGGTGTATTGCAGACATCTTAAATAAGATAGGTTTTAAAAACACTCTCTCTGCAGGCCCTGTTCCAGTGTGACCACGTGCAATACACCCTGGTTCCAGTTTCTGGCTGGCAAGAACTTGAAACTGCATTTCTTGAGCATAAATCACAGGTATGAAAGATGCATTTTGGAATTATTAGGCTTTTGTATTCCATGGCAATTTTTTCTTAGCATTCTTTCTAGTCCAACGATAGGTTTGGAGTTTATTTAAGTACCAGCTATGATACTTCTCAATGTGAAAGAGAAAAACATACCCTGTATACAATGCTAATTTATCCTCAAGTTGTAGAGACAAAAAAGACCAAAAAAGATACTGAATGTGAACAGTTCCTAACTTTGAACTTGTTTTGCAATTTGATTGTAAGATGGTGGAATTTAGTCTTTGGCCTAGTTAGTTATTTTAGAATACAACACTATTTTACATTACCTCTTCAAGAACATGCATCCTAGTTTCCAAATTGAAATCTAAGAATGTGTATTCTCCCTTTGGAATTTAAACACCAGAGGCCAGGGTTCCTTCCACCTCATGTGGCCCCCACAGGGAAGGGCTGGGGCAAGGAAGACTGTAGCTAGAGTCTCTCCTACGTCTGGAACTGTTTTGGCAGAGGTAAGTCTTTACCTGGGATTCCTGGAATCATGCCAGGAACCTGTGCTGGTTTGATGTTTATAAGGAAAGAATTCTCTGTAGTGATAAAGTGCAGTGAAGGACTTACTATTTAGGGACCCATAAAGTACTGCTGAGAATTAAAACTCTGCAATGCTGTTAGCACTGAGAGGCTGTTCAGCACAGAGACATGTGATCTGGAGACACTGAGCTCCATGTTTGAAGTCCTGGTCTCCTCATTGGTTTCTCGGCCCTGTGCATGAGACTGGGGCCTGCTGAGCCTCTGCAGGCGCCCTGTGCTCCCAGAGGAAGCAAGGAGAGCCACAGGACCTACTCCACAGTGTCACTGAGGAGATGAAATAATACGCAGAGTGTGTTAGAGCACCAGCATGGGCCATTTTGGGAGCCCATTGACATCTTGGCCTTGCCACACGTCATGGGGCTTAATATGTCTCAGCAGAAGGACACAGAAGCCTAGCATGGTGATGGGCAAGGGGCCTCCTTCAAGCAGTTGCTTTAAAATATCTCCTTTCTTTTTCCAGTTCCGTTATTTTATTCTCATAAACTGTGGAGCTAACGTAGACCTCTTGGACATCCTTCAACCTGACGAGGACACTATATTCTTCGTGTGTGACACTCACAGGCCAATCAACGTTGTAAATGTGTACAATGACAACCAGGTACCCAGGCCTTTGTGGTCTCAACTCTTCTGAGTTCTTCCCCTGAATCTGTCTGCAGCTTTTCAGGCCACACATAATATTGCACCAAGCGTTGTGGGCAAGTCATCGACCTGACTCCCCTGTGGAAGTGGGAGCAGCCTGAGCACAAGAATGTGTTCTTGGCTCAGCATCTGTAGCTCAGCGGTTAGGGCACCAGCCACATATACTGGGTCTGGCAGGTTCAAACCCTGCCAAACAACAATGACAACTACAACCAAAAAATAGCCAGGCATTGTGGTGGGCACCTGTACTCCCAGCTACTAGGGAGGCTGAGGCAAGAGAATCACTTAAACCTAAGAGTTTGAACGACCTCATACTCTCACATCATGGCACTCTACCAAGGGCAACATAGTGAGATTCTGTCTCCAAAAAAAAAATGTGTTCTTATCCATCTTTGACAAGAAACATGGCTCCTCATCCTTGGAGATGCTTGGAAAGTATCTGTGGAGTTCAGTTGCCCTGGGAGGTGTAGGGACCCTGTAATCAGCCTGCAATTGCTTTTAGAGATCATTCTGTGCACTTAAGGGGCACACATCTTCCTGTCCTCTCTCAGAGGATATGTATGGGGCATTCATCTCGTTGATGCCATAAGAGGGAGCTGCTTTTCCAGACTTACGTGGACAATAGATAGTTTTCAAAAAATTCTTTTCACATTTTCATACTATCTCTATACTGGGTTTGATGCAACTCTAGCACCTCACTGAGCCATAACGAAAACAAGAAAATTCCTAAGAAGTCTGGAAGTCTTCTTAAATAGGTAGCGATTTGTTTGTACAGGAAACTATGAGTCAGCTATTGATAATTAGGAAGTGATAAGATTCTGCAGAAGTACACATAGTGATGGATAGTTTTCTGTCAAGTGAGGAGGGACCTGATTGCTTTTTGTTTTAAACTTAGATCAAGTTACTCATTAAACAAGATGATGACCTTGAAGTTCCCGCCTACGATGACATCTTCAGGGATGAAGAGGAGGAAGGAGAGCAATCAGGCAATGACAGCGATGGGTCAGAGCCTTCTGAGAAGCGTACGCGGTTAGAAGAGGTGTGTTTGAGCCTCTCACAGCATCATGAAGGATGTGCTCCCAGAGGTCAGGGGTGTCTCTAGAGCATGCTGGACCCAGGCATAACTGGGCATGTGGCGGTGGAAGTGGGGTAGCTAGCAGATGCGGGGGCTTACCCTGGGCTCTGCTGTCCCCTGGCCAGGCCCAGCCCCAGATGGTCACTCCAGGGGAAACATCTCGAAGGAATGAGTGTTTTGCACCATGTGGGCCCCAAATCTGAGCTGCTCGAGTGATTTGGGGCTCAGTCAGCAGAAGGGACCCTCCAAGGCTGTGCCTTCTGCCAAAGGCAGAATTACAGGGGGAGGTGGTTTTTCTACCTAGCTGAGTGTTATGGCAGGCACCTATAGTCCCTGCTACTCGGGAGGCTGAGCAGGAAAATTGCTTGAGCCCAAAAGTTTGAGGTTGCTTTGAGCTATGAAGCCATAGCACTCTGGCCCAGGGCAACAGAGTAAGACTCTGTCTCAAAAAGGAAAAAAAAGTGAATAATATCTTTTTGTGTGTGTGTATTTTTAGTAGAGACAGAGTCTTACTCTTGCTCAGGCTGGTCTTGAGCTCCTGAGCTCGGGCAATCCACCTGCCTTGGCCTCCCAGAGTGCTGGGATTACAGGCATGAGCCACCACACCCTGAATAATAGCCTAATTTCATCTAATACTTAGCCCACAATGAAGTTAATCCTCCTCAACACACATTTTGCAGCCACTTTTATTTGTGAACTATCCTTCAATCAAGGGTGCCACGTTTACTTGTTTAACCTAGAATGGTATTTCAACCTCCACTTCTTTTTTTCCGTTTGTTTTTTTTGTTTTTGTTTTTGTCTTTTGTTTTTTGCGGGTTTTGGCTGGGACTGGATTTGAACCCGCCACCTCCAGCATGTGGGGCCAACACCTTACTCCTTTGAGCCACAGGTGCCGCCCCGTTTGTTTTGTTTTTAATGATGTTGGTGGCCAGTCCTATTTTCCAATACTTCTTATTTGCTTCTTCCTGGAATAATTTAATTTGCTTCTCCATCCCTGCATTTTTGATGGCCTGTACGTTAGATCTAGAGGTTTAAGTTTAATAAGATTAAGCACTGTTTTGTTTTGTTTTGTTTTTGAGGCAGAGCCTTAAACTGTCACCCTGGATAGAGTGCTGTGGCATCACAGCTCACAGCAACCTCCAATTCCTGGGCTCAAGCGAGTCTCCTGCCTCTGCCTCCCAAGTAGCTGAGACTACAGGCACCCGCCAGAACACCCAGCCATTTTTTGGTTGCAGCCATCATTGTTGTTCGGCAGGCCCGGGCTGGATTCGAACCCGCCAGCTCAGGTGTACGTGGCTGGCACCTTAGCCCATTGAGCCACAGGCGCCGAGCCTGCCCAGCTATTTTTTGTTTGTAGTTGTCATTGTTGTTCGGCAGGCCTGGGCTGGATTCGAACCTGCCAGTTCAGGTGTACGTGGCTGGTGCCTTAGCCCGTTGAGCCACAGGTACTGAGCCAGCACTGTTTTGAATACTTGTTTACTCTGTTTTGTTTTTTGAGACAGGGTTGCCAGGCTAGAGTATAGTGGCAGAGCTCACTATAGCCTCAAACTCCTGGGCTCAAACAATCCTCCTGCCCCTCCAGGACACTTTTTATATAACTAAAATCTGTATGACTTATAAGGATTAATATACAAGGTATATTCTCAGAAATGTTTTTATTAATGGGGTGCACATTTAAAGAGATTTGGAGACAACAGACAAATCTGCCATTACAGCTGTATGAGTTGAGGCAAGTGACTTAACCTCTTTGTCTCTGTGCAATGAAGATGATGATGGCACTGCACTGTGGGGTTCCTACTGATGTCTAGCAAATACTCCAGAACTCAGCAGCTTAAATCCGCCATTTTCTTATGCTCCTGGATTCTGTCGGTTGGAATGCGGGCAGAACCCAGCAGGGACGGCATTAAGTCTTTCTGCTCCAGGGTACCTGGAGCCTCAGCTGCAGATGTGAAGTCTGGGAATGGAATCGTGGGCCATTGTTGGGGTTTTTTTTTTGTTTTTTTTTGTTTTTTTTGCAGTTTTTGGCTGGGGCTGGTTTGAACCTGCCACCTCCATCATATGGGGCCGGCTCCCTACTCCTTTGAGCCACAGGTGCTGCCCCATTGTTGGTTCTTGTATCGGTCGCCTGGTCAGCTGGGACAGCTCCCAACCAGGACTGCTTGGCCAAGCACCTGCAGGGGCCTCAACATTGCACACGGCTTCTTCACAAACACGCAGCTCGGGCTCCTCGCAGGAGCACTCCAGGCAGCCGTGCAGCCACTCCCTGGGTCTTCCCACTGGTGTTGGGGGCCCTCAGTACCATGCAGCCACAGGCAAGAGAGCAGGACCCTGCCCAGCATTGTGGAAGGGTCAAAGAAACCTCAGGCTATGGAGGTTTTATTAAATCAACTTTATCGAGGCATAATTTCTACACAAATCCCCAAGTGTATAATTTTATAGTTGTTGGTTTTTTTGTTTTGGGGGTGGGGGGGTCTGCAGTTTTTGGCTGGGGCTGGATTTGAATCCGCCATGTCCGGCATATGGGTCTGGCACCCTACTCCTTTGAGCTACGGGCACCGCCCTGTAGTGGTTGGTTTTATTTTTTTATTTTTATTTATTTGTTTTTGAGACAGAGTCTCACTCTGCTGCCCAGGGTAGAGTGCCAGGACATCATAGCTCACAGCAACCTCAAGCTCTCTTGGGCTTGAGCAATCCTCTTGCCTTAGCCTCCGAATAACTGGGACTGTAAGTGAGTGCCACTATGCCCAGCTAGTTTTTTCTATTTTTCAGTAGAGATGGGCTCTTGCTTTTGCTCAGGCTGGTCTCAAACTCCTGAGCTCCAGCAATCCACCTGCCTCAGCCTCCCAAAGTGCTGGGATTACAGACATGAGCCATCCACCACACCTGACCACCGGGTATGTAATTCAATAAGATTTAACATATATATATAGTCAAGTGACCACATCATGACAGAGAACGGTTCTATTACCCCAGAAAAGGTCCCCCATTAGGACCATGGCTTTTTAAATTAAACTTTATCTTGGCTGGCGCCTGTGGCTCAGTTGGTAGGGCGCTGGCCCCATATACCAAGGGTGGTGGGTTCAAATCCAACCCCTGCCAAACTGCAAAAAAAAGAAAAACCCCATAAACTGTTTCTTTTGAGATCATTGTAGATTCACAAGCAGTTGTAAGAAATTATATAGAGAAATTGCTTCCATCCTTTGCTCAGTTTCCCCAATGGTAGCATAGCATAGGGCAGGGTCACAATCCGGGCATTGACTTGAAAACTGGGCGCTCCAGCTCCTCTTGTGGCCACACCTGCTTCCCGTCTGCCCCTGCCCCGTCATTATCCCCCGGAGGTCTTATCCACCTCTATAATTTTGTCATCTCAGCAATGTTATGTAAGTAGAAATGGAATCATATGGTGTAGTACCTTCTGGGATTGGCTTTTTTCGCTCAGCCTAATTCTCGGTAGATCATCTCCACAGCTCTCTGGAGAGTTGTTGCATGTGTCAATAGTTTATTCATTTTTTTTCTTCCATGAGCATCGCAGTTTTCAGTGTACAAATTCTGTATATGTTTTATTAGATTTACACCTGTATTGTTTTCATATTTTTTAAAGCCAACTTCTGCCTTTCAGTTGACATACTTAGTGCATTTACATTTATTCTAATTATTGATATGTTAGGGCTCAGATCCAATCTTTTTTTTTTTTTTGAGACAGAGCCACAAGCTGTCACCCTGGATAGAGTGCTGTGGCATCATAGCTCACAGCAACCTCCAACTCTTGGGCTCAAGCGAGTCTCCTGCCTCCACCTCCCAAGTAGCTGGGACTACAGGCGCCCGCCACAACGCCCGACCATTTTTTTTGGTTGCAGCCATCATTGTTGTTTGGCACCCACCAGCTCAGGTGTATGTGGTTGGCGCCTTAGCCGCTTGAGCCCCAGACACTGAGCCAGGTCCCACGTTTTATTTTCTGTTGTTTTCTCTGGTTTTTATTTCTGTTTTCTTGCTTGTTGTATTTTAGAGTTCCACTTCAATTTATTTCTAGTGTTTGTGAGTCTATCTCCTTGCATAGATTTTTTATTCTTGCTTTTTTTTTTTTTTTTATGAGACAGAGCCTCAAGCTGTGACCCTGGATAGAATGCCGTGGCATCCCAGCTCACAGCAACCTCCAATTCCTGGGCTCAAGCGAGTCTTTTGCCTCCGCCTCCCAAGTAGCTGGGACCACAGGCGTCCGCCACAATGCCCGGCCATTTTTTGGTTGCAGCTGTCATTGTTGTTTGGCGGACCGGGCTGGATTCGAACCCGCCAGCTCAGGTGTACGTGGCTGGCGCCTTAGCCCGTTGAGCCACAGGCGCTGAGCCTTTATTTATTTTTGTACTTTTGTTTTCTGACCAGAGACTCAGAAGAAAGCTATAGAGTATTTTAGCAGTTGTTCCAGGCTTTACATCCGTGACTCATCACAGCCTACTGGTATCATTTTACCAGTTTGAGTCAAATGTAGAAATCTTACCTCCTTTTATGTCCTTACTCAGCCTCTTTTACAATATAATTTTCTTAAATATTTCCTCCACTTTAACAAAGTTGTCATTTTTGCTTTAGTAATCAAATGTAAAATTTGTGAAGATAAGGATTTTGAAGAGATGGAGACTTGGTGGGGGTGCTCTTCTGATCCAGGGATGGCAGAGTTTGAAACGCCAGAAGCTTGGGGTTCAGTGGCAGCAGCTCCATCAGCCTGAGTTGGGGGGCGCCAAGCACATGGGTTGGTGGTGGTGGTGGGGGGTCTTTGGTTTATCTACTTGGTCCTATTTCAACAAGTGAACATGTCATGTCCTGTCAGAAATAGGAAGGTTATTGATTATTCACGGTTTCTTTTTGTTGTTGTTGTTGAGACAGAGTCTCTGTCGCCACAGCTCACAGCAACCTCCAACTCTTGGGCTTGAGCAATCCTCTTGCCTCAGCCTCCCAACTAGCTGGCACGACAGGTGGGCTGCACTACACCCCGCTAGTTTTTTTCTATTTTTAGTAGCGATGGGGTCTTACTCTTGCTCAGAGTAGTCTCGAATTCCTGAGCTCAAGCAATCCACCCACCTGGGCCTCCCAGAGGCTGAGGAACGCAGGGCATGAGCCACCGCACCCGGGCTGTTCAGTCTTGAGAATCTGATGACACAGGTGAAGATTATGGAAGAGAGTCAGACCCTGCTGTTAAGAAAAGCTGATCATCCCCCCGAGAAGCCAAAATAGGAGGCGATCTGGAAATAATTCACAGGATACTGAGGAGTCAGAAGAAAAAGATGTGTGAGGATCAAGCAGGAGGTTTCTCACTCAGCAGAGGACAGTAAAGATGAAAGAGAAGATGCAAAATGTGTACCAGCAGCAGCAGGCAGCATCCCGAGCAGCTTCTGAACAGAGAGATGCTCACGGGAGAGGTGGGCGGCGAGGAAGAGCAAGAAGATGAGGAGGAGGCACCGTGACAGCAAAAGATGCTGGCAGCCATGAAGAGTCCCGAATGGAAGGTGATGATGACATATTCAATAAAGAAAAGTAAAAGTTGGTTAAGGAGTCAAGAAGCCTTCTCTCTTCTGAGAGAAAAGAAAAGAAAATGCCGGCTCAGTGCCTGTGGCTCAATAGGCTAGGGCGCCAGCCACGTACACCTGAGCTGGCGGGTTCGAATCCAGCCTGGGCCGCCAAACAAAATGACGGCTGCAACCAAAAGATGGCCAGGCGTTGTGGCGGGTGCCTGTAGTCCCAGCTACTTGGGAGGTGGAGGCAGGAGACTCGCTTGAGCCCAGGAATTGGGGGTTGCTGTGAGCTGTGATGCCATAGCACTCTATCAAGGGTGACAGCTTGAGCCTCTGTTTCACAAAAAAAAAAAAAAAAAAAAAGACAGACACTCAACAAGACCTCACACATCTGGGATAGTCCCTTCTGAAATGAATTTCAGCGGAACTGCCATTTGGATATCTTTAGAAGAGCTTTTGTCATAGAGGGCTTTTGTGATACTTCCCCGGAGAATATGGATACAAAACTGAGAATCATCTATTTCAGGAATGCAATGGCTTTTCTCCTTTTCTGCACAATTAAGACTCTTTATTTTATTCTGAAAGCATTTTTGCATTTGAGTTGCAAGTAGGTACCAGAAGGGAGTACTATGAAGCTGTGTAGTTCATCATGGTGATAGGAATGACTGTCTCAAAAAACTGTCGCTCTTGCAAAGCTACTACTTCTCACCCAGGAAAGTAGTTTTGCAGAATGACTTTGATTTGTACTTAAATAAAAATGGGTCTTAATTGGAGAGCCACTAGCTTTCTTGAAGGCAGTGAATAATATACTTCACTATTTATACTAAGTTCTGTGGAATTTTCCTTCTGCGGTCGCCTATAAATAGTTAACCAAACTCGGTGCCTGTGGCTCAGTGGGCTAAGGTGCCAGCCACGTACACCTGAGCTGGCGGGTTCGAATCCAGCCCGGGCCCGCCAAACAACAAAGACGGTTGTAACCAAAAAAAAAAAAAAAAAAAAAA
>CAUYON010160614.1:0-10494 GCA_963573935.1 Arctocebus calabarensis
CTTTATATAGTGATCAAGAAAATGCCATGAAGGCTATCTGTAACAGTACGATCAAAACATTTCTGAATGTATATGAATCGTGCCCTATGATTGCACCAATGTACAGAATTATGATTCAATAAAATTATAAAAAAAAATTATAAAAAAAAAAAAAATTAAAACTGACCGGATCTATCTCCACATCCATTTTCTGAGTGGGCGAAATCAGGTAAGACCTCTTTTGTGGAATACTATTTCTAAAGATTTAAATCTATCTGACTATAGGAAATAAAGATAGTCTAATCTAAAAAATAATAGCCTGTGGCTATTACAGAATATTTGACTTTATCCCCTTATGAATGGGAAAAAGGAATAGTTACAACAATTAAAAAGCATACACATTACTCACTCTATTGCTTCTACCCTTCTACCTGTGTCTTTAAAACTAAAAAATGGCCATCAATATTATTCTTTCCAAAGTATACATAAATTAATAAATATACTAGTATATAATAAATATACTAATCATTTTCTTTAATGACTTAAATATTTTGCACAAAAGAGAAACTGAGGAAAAGAAGCTCTTTTTCAAGACCTTTTAGCAAAGATAAAAATAGAGTTGCAAACTTCTGACTTTTTATCCAGAAGTCAGTTACACAATTTCACAAACCATTATCTTTTAAGGTCAATCCACCTCCGCTCTCCCACAAAAGGATAAACACAAAACTTCAATTTAAAACTTTATCCATTTATCCCATTTAGAAATGATTTATATAAATAAATGTATAAGCACATATCTTAATTCTTGTGAGAGTAAAGTTACATAATAAATAAATAATTTAATTCTAAGTCTAAATAATCAATACTTATTTTTTGTCCTGCCACACATCAGCTCCCTAAGGTCACAAAAACAGTTCTGTTCTTCCTACCTATCAGGCAAAAATAAGATAAATATTTTGATGTGAGAAAAAAATAAAAAATTTTTTCTATGACATTTATAACAATAGGGCTTGAGGCAGTGTTCTGTTCAGATTAAGGTAAATATACATATAATATATATGTAACAATTGCATTATATGCATAAATGTGCAAAACTATTTTTTGTAAAAATATAAAAATGGAAAAGAAAAAGAAAAAAAGAGAAAACAATGATTTCTCTTGAAGCCATTCTGCTTACAGCAAGTAGCCTCAGTTCCCTAAATTAAGACCATATATCAAGAGTTTAAAAATAAGCCAGTGAACTTGACTTCACTTGTAGTTGCTTTGCAATTATCCATAACTGTACATGATTATGACTTTCTAGTCATAAACATGCTAGGCTGCTTGCCCACAATGCTTTTCACTTTATCTAATACCCTTTTGATTAGAATTTTAAAAATAAAAGTTATTTTTAAAAGTTGTTTTTTGTATTTTTAATTTTTAATTTTTCCTTTCATGGGAAAGCGGAGGTCTCTTTAAAAGATAATGGTTAGTGAAATTGTGAAACTGACTTTTGGATGGAAAGTCAGAGGGTTTGCTACTCTATTTTTATCTTTGCTAAAAGACTTTGAATAAAGAGCATCTTTTCCTTAATATCTCATTTATGCAAAATATTTAAGTCATTTAATTCAGACTGAACAGAATTTCAACATGAATCCCTTTATTTCCTAGCTATGTACTCAAAAGAAAATTAACTATCTTCAGTTTAAGCTCATCATTAACAAAATGGGAATAGTAATAACCGTATCTCCTAAAATTTCTATAAAGACTACTTCATGTAAAATGATTTAGTCTGATAGTTAATATGTATTCAGAATGAAAACATGCACACTTACACACATACACAGAAACTGCATGAATATTATTTTATATTATTGATTTTGTTATAATTTTATTTTTATTTATTTATTTATTTATTTTATTAAGTCATTTGATAGCTGGGCATTGTGGCGTGTGCTTGTAGTCCCAGCTACTCTGGAGGTTAAGGCAAGAGAATCGCCTAAGCCCAGGAGTTGGAGGTTGCTGTGAGCTGTGATGCCACGGCTATAATTTTATTTTTTGCTGTCATATTTTTAGGAATAGTTTTGAGTTACTTCCCATGATCATATGCAATGACTAAAAAAGCAGTCATTTAATGTATGTGCTTTAATTTATATTTCTCTTATTTATTTTTTATTTTTTATTTGTTTGCAGTTTTTGGCCGGGGCTGGGTTTGAACCCACCACCTCTGGCATATGGGGCCAGCACCCTACTCCTTTGAGCCACAAGCGCCATCCTATATTTCTCTTATTTTTTTATAAGTTTTAGATTTTGTTCAATATATCATTATTATAAACATGATGTGATAAAAATATCAGTCACATAGATTTTTCTATATTTTCTACCATGTCCACAACCATCTCCAGGTAAATATATTCTTATTTTTGTAAAAAGTATTTATGAAGAGGAAATTAGAAAAGATGTCTATAAAATGTGGTGGGGATTTAAACATTTTACAGATAATCAGAAGTCTTTGATGAGTTTAAGGTAATATTATAGGTAAGTCAGAATCCCTATGATGATTTAAGAAAGGGAACACTTTGATGATAAAGTAATTTTTATTTTCTTTAAGATAGGCTGGTGTTACAAAATAATGAATAGAAAGTTGATGCTTTAGTCCTGCTCTGAGGAAGGAAAGAGACAAGAAGAAGCAACTTGAAAAGCTTTAGCTACAGAGAAAAAATACCATGCTCTGACTCCCAAACAGATCAGCTATCTATAGCAACTACATTCTGTGTCTTGCTGGTGATTATGATTATACTCACATCACTTCTAAATAGTGATTTTAATTCTATTTACTCCAAATATTGAATTCAATGAGACATATATGATCAAAAATTATGGAAACTCTTATAAATATGTTTTCTAAAAATATAAACTCTTATTTTGCTATGATACCATAATTTCTATCATAAGTCATTACATTCCCCAAGTAGTATCTTAATGTGCATGTGTGTATGTATATATATATTCATACATATAAATCTGTTATGATTCTATATAAGGACCTATCATATATAAGGTAAATTATAATTACTTTTATAGTAAACAGGAGTTCTAGACACTCAAGCTTATAAATTTTATAAAAATTGACCTCTTACTGAATTGTACTCCTATTAAATCCGGCTTCCTGAGAGTAACTCACAATATCCACGTGCTCTGTGAAGACATTTTAATTCTGATTCATACCACCTTTCACATTTGCCTTCTGTCAGAAAAATACATGTCCTGTCATAAATTCTACCCTGCAAACCTTTTTCCTTTACTGCTCTCATCCTATTCAGAGCCATGTTACTCATCACTTGACAGGATGCAAAATGTAATGGTCATAAAAGTAAAGTCTGGTAACTTTCACTCCTGACAATTTGTCAAAAAGCACATTAAAAAATAATTGGAGAGAAAATGCACAGATTTTCAAAATGTATTGAGCCATTTTTCTTCAATGCTTGACTGGTCAGCTTGTAAAACACCATCCTCTCCATTATTAACAAGCCCAGACCAATGCTTTAACAAAAGAAATACCACTATATTGCACTCGTCTTGCACTTGAGGTTTGTTGCCATAACCCTCTGATTTATTTGGAAAGTCAACAAGTGAAACAAGCCTTTAACACATGGCTAGTTTATATTTCCAATTTTCCTCTTCATTTAAATACACAGTTTTCCCAGTCTTACTAGTGATATAAAAAACACATTAAATGGAAATATTAACCCAGATTATTTTTTCCTTTTGTATTCTTTCTATGAATTATTAATAAAATTTTAATGAATTTAACTGTTATATATGTTATATAAGTAATATATCATAAACACATTTAATGAAACTATTATATTTTAGTGAGTTAGTCATCCAAACTTCATGAAAGCCTATAATAAAATTAAACATATTGAATGATTAATGAACTCCACGAAGAAGTAATATTCTTAACACCTTTAGCAGAGACAAATAAAACTTCTATTTCAGTGAATGGAAGGTCTAGGAAAAAGAGGCAGGTAGCAAAAGAGTACAGGAAGTGAGAATATGAATGAATGTGCTATTTGTAAATGAAGTCAGAATGAAATGTTCTGATTTTTTCTTAAATAATATAGAGAAAATATTTATTTATAATATAATTTATTATATTATAAATATAATTTATTTATAATTATAGTATAATTATAAAATTGAATCTAGATGAAATATGCATTTCTAATAATCAACAATTTTTAATAAACCATACTCTTAAAAATATTTCACAGGTTTTCTGAAGCTGCAAAATATTAAACTACGGAAATAATTATCACAAAATTAGGTGACTATTAAAGATAGGAAATAGGAAATTAGCTAGTTGGTCAATATGATAAGAATTAAACTGAAAATGATTGATATAATTTTGAATGAAAATAATGCAAATATTGCTAGAAGAAGTTCTTGAGTTTTCACTGATAATTTTGAAATAAAATATTAGAGTTAAAATATAATTCTAGCGACATATATCATTAATGAAAATATGCCATTTCCTTTAAAGTATGATAAATGTAATATGTATGGTAAAAGTGTCGGGGCGGCACCTGTGGCTCAGCGAGTAGGGCGCCGACCCCATATACCAAGAGCTGCGGGTTCAAGCCCGGCCCCGGCCGAACTGCATCAAAAATTAGCCAGGCGCTGTGGCAGGCGCCTGTAGTCCCAGCTACTTGGGAGGCTGAGGCAAGAGAATCGCTTGAGCCCAAGAGCTGGAGGTTGCTGTGAGTTGTGACTCCACAGCACTCCTCGGAGTGCGATAGAGTGAGACTCTGTTTCCACACACACACACACACACAAAATCTGTATGGTAAAAGTGTCATAATGTTCCTTTTGCCTTTTATTTTATGAACCTTTCTATTTCAATTAACTGAAAAAAAATTAAATTTATGTATTTTTTCAAATAATTTTGTATAGGTTCAATCTGTTTATATATTTTTAAAAATACTTTTGAATGGGTTCAATCTGTTTTTAAAAGACTATTTCTGGAAAATAATACGTTTTCAATTGATAATTATTAAATGCACTGAAGAGACTACATAACAAATATAAAGAAGGTTCTCCCTTTATTTTCCATTTTCAAAATAATTAAATAGAGGGGCGGAGCAAGATGGTGAGAAGAAACAGCTTTTTTGAAACCGGGCACTGTGGGATAGGGGAGAGAAGACTCCAGGCACCTCAGGATTGTGGGCTTTGCCCAGAAACAACGCTTTGGGGCCACAGGGAGGCAACAGGAGACTTTGGGACCAAGGAGAAGGATGAAGGCAGTGGAGAAGGGCAAGTGTTTGCATTAGGCCTGAGGCCACAATCTGTGACAGCTGCAGGCGGCAGCAGCTACAGCAGCAGTGGGAGTGCAGACAGGGAAGGCCTTCCCTGCAGGGTTATTTTGGACTTGGGCACTCAGCTGAGTTACCTTGAGAGACCTTGGGCGAGCGAGCAAGTTAATTTGAACAGAACCCAGAGATAGGGACAGAGTCACCAGGGCAGAGTTCCTGAGTGAAGCGAGTGGAGTTTTCGCTCTTTGGCTGTAGCCATGTGCAGCCATTGTAGGAGAGCTGCTTTGCAGGCTCCGCCCTCAGGGTCCTAGAGCACAGCCGGCAAGGGAGTAAGTGACTTTGAACAGCACCTAGAGGCCAGGACTGAGCCAGGGCAGAAGTTCCATAGTTTGCCTGCAGGCTACCCACGGCTGTTGTGGGAAAGTTGCCTTGCAGGCTCGGCCCTCAGGGTCCTAAAGCAAGGTGGTTCAGCCCGTCTGAGAAGCGGATAGCCACTTGTGGAGAGATCTAAGCAACACACCTTTTCCTGAAATCTCCACTGCTTAGCCAAGCAACATAATTTGGAGAGATCCAGGCATTTATATTAAATGGGCTGAGGAGAGATCCAGGCTCCCAACTTTGTGGGGTTTTAGGGGAAAGAAGTCAGCAGAGTCCAGTCTCCATCTTATACAGCTGTGTTGTCATTAGCATCTGATATCCCAGAAGATTACCACTGCCCAGGCAATCTTCAGCAAGATATACATACATACATATATATTTATACACACACAGACATACATATATGTGTATGTATGTATGTATATATTTGTTTTGTTGTTTGTTTTTTGTTGTTATAGTTAGTCTGTTTATTTTTTCTTTTCAAAAAATTTGTTTTCTATTTTGGTTTTAAAAATTTTCCCCACAGATTTTTTTCCTTTTTTTTCTCTTTTTTTTTTGGCTGGTGCTGGGTTTGAACCCACCACACCTCCAGCAAATGGGGTCAGTGCTCTTTCATTTAAATGCATTTTTTTCATTGTTGCCTTCTTTAATAATAAGGACTTCATTTTTGCTAGCTTTTATGCCCCTGATATTTGTTATTTCCCCCAATTTTATCTGTTAAGGTTTTTTTTATTTGTTTGTTTTGGTTTAATTTATAGTAGTTTTGTTTTTCTTCTCTCTTTGGTGGAGGTTGGATCCTGCATCTATTCAAGCAGGTAAAGAGCTGCAAATGTCAAGGGAACCACTCAATGCAGCCTCCACCAGAGGCTGGGATTTCTGGGTGTGGGCCAAAATACCCTACTGTACACCACCATTACTCCTCCTCCTTTCTGTTATTCTCTTCTTTTTGTCAATCTTCCCTTTTACTCACCCTCCTTCCTTTTTCTTCTTTTTTCACTCTCTCTCTTTTTTTCCACCTTTTGTCCCTTATTGTCCTTCACTCTTTTCATCCTTTTAGTCCTTTACCAAAAGGATACTTCAATACCTTAGGTGAGAGGCATGGTAACTTAAAAAGCAAAAGGCAGTGAAAGGAAATAGTATGAAAAGGAAACAGGCAAATAGAAAACACTTGTGAGGAACAAACAGCAGAAAAATCCTGGCAACATGAAAAACCAGACCAGAAAACCCCCCAAGGGATCATGAGGTAGCTACTGCAGAAGATTCCACCTATAAAGAAATGTTAGAAATTACAGATGGGGAATTTAAAATGTGGATATTTAAAAAAAACAAAGAAAGAAAGAAATTGCTGACAAAGTGGAAAGTGACCAAAAAGGAAATCCAAAAACAGAATCAAATAAGAGATGAATGATATGAAGAATATAGAAAGGATATAGCAGAGCTGAAGAACTGAAGCAGTCAATCAGAGAACTCAAAGATGCAGTAGAAAGTATCAATAACAGAGTAGACGATGCAAAAGAAAGAATCTGAGAGATAGAGCATAAAGCTCTTGAGCTATCTGAGGCAGCTAAAGAGACAGGAAAAAAGAGAAAGCAGAACATTCACTGACAGAATTACGGGACTTCATGAGGCATCCAAACATACATGTTATAGGTATCCCAGAAGGGGAAGACAAACACTCCAGAGGCATGGAAGCCCTAGTAAAGAATATCATTAATGAAAATTTCCCAAGTATCATCAAAGACTCTGACACACTTCTTTCAGAGAGATATCAGATCCCAGGTCATCTCAACTCAAATTGAGCTTCTCCATAGCACATTATGATGAACCTGTGCAAAGTCAAAACAAAAGAGAAGATTCTGCAAGCTGTGACAAGTAAATGCCAATTGACCTACAGGGGCACATCCATCAGGATGACTGCAGATTTCTCAAATGAAACTTTTAAAGCCAGAAGACACAATGGTCATCTATTTTTAATCTACTTTAACAAAACAATTTCAAGCTCGGTATTCTCTATCCTGTTAAGGTAAACTTTAAAACTGATGGAGAAATCTAATCTTTTAGTGATATGTGAACATTGAAGAAGTATGCCACCACAAGACAGCTTGACAAGAAATACTTAGACCTGTTCCACATGCTGATCATCACAATGCATCACCAACAATTAAACACCTAGAAACTAAAAGATAATACTTAGCTTCTACAATGACGTAAAAGATAAAACTGACTTTCACACAGTATGATGAATAGAATGCCAGCACACTTATCAATTATCTCAATAAATGTTAATGACTTATATTCCCCACTGAAGAGAAAAAGAAAAACAATCTAAGCCTAACCGCTAGCAGAAGAAAAGAAATTTTCAAAATTAAGTTACAGATTAATGAAATAAAAAACAAAAGACTAATTCAGAAAATTAATGAAGCAAGGAGTTTGCTTTTTGAAAAATAAATAAAATAGATAAACCTTTGGCCAGACTAACTAGAAACAGAAAAGTAAAATCTCTAGTAACCTCAGAAATGATAAATGGGAATTAAGAATAGATGCCACAGTGATACAAGAGATTATCTGTATCCAGATAATCCATGCTCAGAAATTTGACAATGTGGTGGAAATGGATCAATACATGGAATCACACCCTCTCCCTAGACTTAGCCAGTACAATTTCTCCTGAACAGGCCAATTTCAAGCACTGAGATCAAAGAAACAATAAAAAATTTCCCAACAAAAAAATTGTCCTGGTCCAGATGACTTCAAATCAGAATTCTATCAAACCTTCAAGGAAGAGCTTAATCCCATACTGCAGAAATTATTCCACAAAATTGAGGAGAAAGGAATCTTCCCCAATACATTCTATGAAGCAAACACCACCCTAACACCAAAAACCAGGAAAAGATCCAACTGGAAAGAAGTTCAGACCAACTTCACTAAGGAATATAGATGCAAAAGTTCTCAACAAAATAGCCAGTAGAGTAGAGCTTCTCATCAAAGAAGTCATACATCATAATCAAGTAGGTTTCATCACAGGAATGCAAAGGTGGTTTAACATATCCAAGTCCATAAATGTAACTCACCATATCAACAGAAGCAAAAAACAACTACCATATGATCCTCTCAATAGATGTAAAAAAAAAAAATTCAATAAAATCCATCATCTTTTCTAATTAGAACACTGAAAAATATAGGCATACATGGTACATTTCTTAAACTGATTGAAGCCATCTATGACAAACACACAGCTAATATTTTACTGAATGGAGTAAAACTGAAAACTTTTCCACTCAGAACTGGAACAAGACAAGATTGTCCTCTAATGCTGCTACTATTCAACATAGGGCTGGAAGTTCTAGCCAATAAAATGCGGCAAGAAAAAGAAATAAAGTGCATCGAAATGGGAGCAAAGGAGGTCAAACTCTACCTCCTTGCTGATGATATGATCTTATACTTAGAGAACTTCAAGGACTCAACCACGAGACTCCTTGAAGTGATCAAAAAATACAGTAATGTCTCAGGATAGAATATCAATGTCCACAAATCAGTAGCCTTTGTATATTCCAATAACAGCCAGGATGAGATGCTAATCATGGACACAATCCCCTTCACAGTAGGGGAAATCAAATACCTAGGAATGTACCTAACAAAAGAAGTGAAAGACCTCTCTAAAGAAAACTATGAAAACCTAAGAAAAGAAATAGCAGAAGATATTAACAAATGGAAGAACATATCATACTCATGGCTGGAAAAAAATCAACATTGTTAAAATGTCTATACTTCACAAAACAATCTACAGATTCAATGCCATCCCTATTAAAATACCCACATCATAATTTTAAGATATGTAAAAAAGAATTCTTCATTTTGTATGGAACAACAACAAAAAACCAGTATCGCAAAGGCAATTCTTAGTAATAAAAACAAAACCAGAGGCATCAGCCTACCAGACTTTAGTCTGTACTATAAGGCTGTAGTGATCAAAACAGCATGATATTGGCCCCCAAATAGAGACATAGACATTTGGAACTGAATAGTGAACCAAGAGATGAAACTAACATCTTACAACCACCTAATCTTTGGTAAACCAAACAAAAACACCTATTATGGGACAGAATCCCTATTCAATTAATGGTGCTGGAAGAACCAGATATACACATGTAAAAGACTGAAACTGAACCCGCACTTTTCTCCACTTACAAAAAATTGATTCAAGATGCATAAAAGACCAAAATTTGAGGCATGAAATGATAAACATCCTCAAAGAAAGCATAATAAAAACACTTGAATATATCAGTCCAGAAAGAGTTTATGAAAAAGACTTCCATGACAATTGCAACAACACCACAAATAAACAAATGGGTTAATTAAACTGAAAAGCTTCTGTATGGCTAAGGATAAGTAAACAACAACCAAAGCAAATATACAACCTACACAATGTGAAAGAATATTTGCATATTTTGAATCAGATGAAAGCTTGATAATTAGGATCTATAGAGAACTCAAATTAATCAACATTAAAAGAACCAACACATTATTAATAATGTGTGTGGAACACATTATTCTTAGTGAAACATCACAGGAATGGAGAAGCATGAATCCTATGTATTCAACTTTGATATGAGGACAATAAATGACAATTAATGACACAGTGGGGCATGGAGGAAGGAGAGAGCAGACAGAGGAGGGAGGGAGCGAAAGAAAGAAAATAAAAAACAAAAAAAAAAGGAAAGAAAATAGTGACTAATTCTCACATGGATTGGATTCAATTTTGACCAAGGTATATTACTTGAGTATTTATTTTTAATTCAACTTCTTGATATGTGATTTGGGATATTGCATCCTCACTTATAAG
>CAUYON010160618.1:0-27474 GCA_963573935.1 Arctocebus calabarensis
CCTGTAGTCCCAGTTACTTGGGAGGCGGAGGCAGGAGACTCGCTTGAGCCCAGGAATTGGAGGTTGCTGTGAGCTGTGATGCCACAGCACTCTATCCAGGGTGACAGCTTGAGGCTCTGCCTGAAAAAAAAAAAAAAAAAAAAAGAAAAGATTAAAGCAAGAGTAATTATTCCAGGGGTTGTGGGTGAGAATTTTGGGGACTTCTCTGAAACTGTCTGAGGTTGGGTGTAGCTGGAGTCTTCCTTGCTGGGGGTTCCCCCAGCCCCAGTCTTATCCCTGCCTCCTTCCCCACTTCCCAGAAGGCTCAGTAGGAACTCCTCTCTCCCAGCCTCTGCAGAGCTGAGAAGTCTGAGAAGGCTGCCCCAGGGGTCACAGTGGGGTCTAGACCAAAGGTGACTGAGACTGGTGAAAGGTGTGACAGTGAGTCACTCTTACTTCCCTGGGGAATCCACCTCCCAGGACAGCTGCCTATTGTGGCTCCTGCTCAGACCTGTCACACTGCTTTGCAAAGCAGCCCCCACCCCCCCTTTTCCTTTGCTGGTGGGAACCGTGGGAGCCATTGAGTAAGCTTCCCCCAGCAGGAACAGGCGCCAGTGCTGCTGCCTGCAGCAGAGGTGCTCAAAGCTTTCTGGGTTTCCCAGCCCTGCCCACTGTGGGTCTTGTCTCTGGCCTCAGCTGTGCTCTCTCAACTTCTCTGTCTTCTCTTTCAGGCTGGGGAATAACCACATCACTGCGGCGGGGGCCCAAGTGCTGGCCCAGGGGCTCCGGGGCAACGCCTCGCTGCAGTTCCTGGGGTAGGTGGGACTCCAGGGAAGAGGGACCTACATGGAGGAGTCGGAGACGCCTGAGGATTTAGGGGTGGTGAAACGCTTCAGCCGGCAGGTGCTGCCTAGGTGACAGTGAGAAGGGACGGCCAGGGAGAAAGTGGTCAACCCTTGGCTGCCGCCACACTCGCTTCTTCACCTGATAAACAGGAAGTCCAGGATGGCAGAGTGGGGGGAGGGCAGTCCCCACGAGCTGGGGACAGGAAGCCTCTGCTCCTGGGGTGCTCAGGGCTGTGCCCTTAGGCGCACAGTGAAACCCGTTGGGAGCTCTGCAGGACGCTACTGCCTGGGCTCCACGCCTGACTGATGAAGGGAAAATATCTGGGTGCAGCTCCCCAGGACACGTGCAGCTGGTGGGGACGAGAAGCACTGACCTGAGAAAGATGGGAAATGGGGAAGGATGAGCGTGGCTGTGGACGGCAGGAGGCTGTCCTGGGCCCCTCAGAGCTCTTGCTCCCTGTGGGCCACAGTGGGGCCTGCCAGGGAGGGGAGTCCCCCAGATGGAGGGGTGCAAGGGTGCAGCTGCCCCTGCTGTGTAGAGTGACTGTCACCCAGGTTGCACCTGTGCTATCCCCAGAAGCCATTCTCCTGGCCTGTCACACCCCAGTGTGAACTGGGGTCCATTCCACAGAACTGGGGATTTTAGAACTTGAGACTGTAGGAAGAGACAATAGGCTTGGGACCCAGGGGTTACCACCTACTTCATAAGCAAGCAAGTTGCCCACAAGCTCAGGGCAGAAACGGGGACTGTGTTGCTCTGGAAACAGCACCTTTTGCCTGCGGCATTCATAGCAGCAGAGTCTAGAACAAGGAGGCCACAGCCCCCCACCCCAGCTCTCTTCTGCCTGAGGTCACATCTGTCACATCTGGGACATTTACTTTTTTTCCAACAGATATTTATTAGGGTACCTCTCTGGGCCAGGCATTGTACTAAACCCACCAAACGCTGTCATATGATACAAACTGTTCTATAACTTGCATTATTTATTGATTTATTTTTGCTTCATAATATTTTATAAGAATTTTTTCAGGTCATCATGAGCTCATTTTTAAAAGGAGAACCACATAGTATTCTACGGGGCGAATATCCACAGTCTATTAAATCAGTGGTTCTCAACCTTCCTAATGCTGCGACCCTTTAATACAGTTCCTCATGTTGTGGTGACCCCTACACATGAGGAGTGGTGTCTCAGTTCCTAAGACCATTGGAAATATGTGTTCTGCTACAGTATCCTACCCCCAGAGCACAGAGAGGTATTGACATACAGCCAGAACTCAGTAAAATTTACCTAATGAATGAAAATGCAATGAACCGCCCAGTGCAGCTGTCTTTGCTCACTTGGGCACGTGCACGTCCAGGGTAAGTTCCGATACGTACAGTAGCAGTTCAAAAGGTGTGAGCTTTTAAAAAGGGCTGTTTCCAAATTACAGTGGTTCAGAGGAGGATGACCCAGAAGGTAGAAGAGTTTAATACCATGAAGGTATTGAGGGTGTTAACAAGAAGGAAGAGCCGTGCGTGGCACTTTGTGAAGCCAAGGTGGGCGGATCGTTTGGGCTCAGGAGTTAGAGACCAGCCTGAGCAAGAGCAAGACTCCATCACTAGCCAGGTGTGGTGTTGGGCACCTGTTGTCCTAGCTAGTCAGAAGGCTGAGGCAGGAAGATCATTTCAGCCCAAGTTTGAGGTTGCTGTGACCTATGATGCCACAGAACTCTAGCAAGGGCGTCAGAGTTAGACTCTGTCTTAAGAAAAAAAAAAAAAAGGAAAGAAGCAGCAGCAAGAGCTAAAGGGCCGGCTTGTGAAGGAAGTATTAGACTTACCCTGAGTGGGCACCGGAAGGTAACTAAGTACTGTGGGTGGCAGTTCCCAGGGAGCAGGTCTGAGCTAAAAGCAAGGGGAATGTTACAACTGTGTGACTTCCCCTCCCTGAGGGTATGGGGTAGGTGGCTGCTACTATTCTTTTTTTTTTTTGAGACAGAGCCTCAAGCTGTCAACCTGGATAGAGTGCTGTGGCATCACAGCTCACAGCAACCTCCAATTCCTGGGCTCAAGTGAGTCTCCTGCCTCTGCCTCCCAAGTAGCTGGGAGTACAGGCGCCCGCTACAACACCCGGCCGTTTTGTTTGTTTGTTTTGGTTGCAGCCGTCATTGTTGTTTGGCGGGCCCAGGCTGGATTTGAACCCGCCAGCCCAGGTGTATGTGGCTGGCACCTTAACCCGTTGAGCCACAGGCCCCGAGCCTATTCTTTAAGTATATAATTTAAAGCTGCTGAAAACTCTGTGTGCACTTTGGCCAACCCACCAAGAAGATGGAGGCAGGTCTAGTCTGCTGGGTCCAGGTGCCCCAGGGAGACCTCTCAAGGATTGGTGGTCCTGTGCCTCTGGCTGTGTTGATGTGTTGGCACACATCCAGGACACACGCCTGGTCCTCACTAACACCATCTGTTCACTCTCTTGGCCTTTTCAGGTTGTGGGGCAACAGAGTGGGTGACCAGGGGGCCCAGGCCCTGGCTGAAGCCTTAGGTGATCACCAGAGCTTGAAGTGGCTCAGGTAAGTAAGCTTCAGAGAACATGGAGCAGTTGGCATGGTGAAACCAGGTGAACAGGGAGTAGCTTGAGCCAGTCTTAAAGGTCTTTGAACTTCATTTCTTCCTCCTTTTGTTAGGGAGTGAAGGAAGTAAAGAAGAGAGAACACTGGATTTGGAATCAGGACACATGAGTCTGTCTTTCTGGATGACTTTGGAGATGTCCGTTTTCTTTTCAAGGTCTTTATTGTCTATCTATAAATTGAAGACCTTGGGCTGGATTAGGCTCCTTTTATCTTAAAGACCAACTTCAGTCTGTTGATAGAGGCTGCCCAGTGGACCATGTTGAGAAGGATTCGAAGGTGCCTTGGGCTTAAAGAACACTGTAATCAATTAGTGATGTCTAGGGCAGGCACAGCGGCTCATGCCCGTAATCTTAGCATTTTGGGAGGCTGACATGGGAAGATTGCTTGAGGACAGGAATTTAAGACCATTCTTGGCAACATGGCAAGATACTATCTCTAAACAAATAAACAAAGAAAATCATCCAGTACAGTGGGGACACCTGTGGTTCAGGCTACTCCAGAGGCTGAAGGTGAGAGGATTGCTTTGAGGGTGCAGTGAGCTATGATGATGCCACTGCACTCTAGCTGAGGTGACAGGGCAAGATTCTGTCTCAAAAAAACAAAAATTGTTGGCTTAGCGCTCATGGCTCCATGGGCTAAGGCACCAGCCACGTACACCTGAGCTGGCAGGTTCGAATCCAGCCCGGGCCCCCCAAACAACAATGATGGCTACAACCAAAAAATGGCCAGGCGTTGTGGTGGGTGCTTGTAGTCCCAGCTACTTGGGAGGTGGAGGCAAGAGACTCGCTTGAGCCCAGGAATTGGAGGTTGCTGTGAGCTGTGATGCCACAGCACTCTATCCAGGGTGACAGCTTGAGGCTCTGTCTCAAAAAAACAAAACAAAACAAAAATTGTGATGGCTTAAAAAAATACTGGGCGGCACCTGTGGCTAAGTGAGTAGGGTGCTGGCCCCATATACCGAGGGTGGCGGGTTCAAACCCTGCCCTGGCCGAACTGCAACAGAAAGAAATAGCTAGGCGTTGTGGCGGGTGCTTGTATTCCCAGCTACTTGGGAGGCTGAGGCAAGAGAATCGCCTAAGTCCAGGAGTTGGAGGTTGCTGTGAGCTGTGACAGCACAGTACTCTACCGAGGGCAATAAAGTGAGACTCTGTCTCTACCAAAAAAAAAAAAAAATACTAAGAAAGAGCACTGTAGTCAGCTAGTGGTTTCTGCAATGGGGCAGACTAGGAGAGTGCTGTGTGTTTTGTTCTTCATATTTGCCCATCTCTGGGGTCCTTCCCTGCTCTGACATTCTTCATCTCATGCATATATCGTCTAGCCTGGTAGGAAACAACATTGGCAGTGTGGGTGCCCATGCCTTAGCACTGATGCTGGAGAAGAACACCACACTGGAAGAACTCTGGTAGGTTTCGGGGCTTCCTTGTTCTGGGAAGAAAGGTGACAATTGTTTCCCTGGCCTCAGCCATAGGAGCAGTTGTGTGGATGACTGAGTGATTGATCATGTTTGTCATTATATGTACTTAGTGGTATGAAACTTACAGAGTGTGCTGCATAGGTGCCATTTTTTTTTTATTTAATTAAATGTATCAGCTCACTGGTTTGTTTATTGCCTCCTCATGGCATTAATGGTTAAGAGCACAGACTCTGGAATCAAGTAGGCTGTGATGCAAAGGCAGGTTAATTAACAAGCTCTGAATCTCAGGTCACACCTATAAAATGAAGGGTGTGATGGCTCACGCCTGTAATCCCAGCACTCTGGGAGGCCGTTGTGGGAGGATCCCTTGAGCTCAGGAGTTTGAGATCAACCTGAGTAAGAGTGAAGTACCTGTCTCTACTAAAAATAGAAAGATTAGATGGGCATTGTAGCAGGTGCCTATAGTCTCAGTTACTTGGGAGGCTGAGGCAGATGGTTTGCTTAAACTAAGGAGTCTGTTAGTGAGCTAGGCTGATGCCATGGCACTCTCCCCTGGGAAACAGAGTGAGACTCTGTCTCAAAAAACACATGTATACATCCATCATACATACATGAAAAAGAATGTTTCCAACTATAAAAGATTTTTGTAAGAACTAAATAAAGTGATAGCTGTAAAGAGCATAATCTAGCACCTGGCATATGTGTAAGTAAGTGCTCTCTATATATGTTAAATTGTCACAGTGGCAGGGTCTCTGTGATGCTGCCATTACTGCTGCTTCTGCTGCTACAACAACTTCTACTAGTACGTGATTATTATGACCAATACACTTTTGTTATTTCAAAGCAAACTTGAGTTTGGATTTCTTTGGAAGGTGGAAAGAAGTTTGGGGTGATTGAAAGATGAACAATGAATTGTACTTATACCATTGACCTGAAGCATAGTCCAAGTTTTCCATTGTTTAGATGCCACCAGAATAGTCTTCTGACATGTCGGAGCAGTTCCAGATTATATCAGGGAGATACATCAGTGAATGTTTGGTATTTCCAGGAAGGAGAAAAGCACTGAAACGTATTGGTATTGCCACAAACAGATATTGGGGGTGGACCTTGGCTGTTGGCAGGGTTCGCAGCTCTACTAAAGTATTATTGATTATATCCTGATTGGATTTTGCCACTTGGAATTTCATAGAAGAGGAGCACTTTACTGTGAGGGTATTAGATATGAATGCTGTTACAAGATAAACTTTAGACAAATGAAATTTGGCAGAGTTAATTTGAGCAGAGACTGATTCATGAACCAGGCAGCACTCTGAACCAGCAGAGGTTCAGAGACCTCCAAGCAGCAACATGGGCAGGCAGTATTTATTGACAGAAAAAGGAAGTGACTATAAAAATAGCTTGATTGGCTACAAGTAGGCATTTGCATTATCTGGGCATGGTGTGATGAGGCATTTGCCTTAAATGAATAGTCTGATGACTTGACTGTCTGTGATTGGATGAAGCCCAGTGCTGTGATTGGCTGAGACTCAGCTATTTGTTATAAGACTATATTCCTAAATTAGCTTGCAGTTTGTTTACATGGTAAGCTAGATTTCAGTTTGCTGCATAGAAACTCATTGTGTAGAGGCAGCCTTAGGCCAAATTTAGTTTAATTGAACACTACTTTAGGCTGTAGATGACAGCAAACTTCTATCTATAGAGACTTAAGATGGAAGGGGTTTATTTTTTCTTTTATAGGCAATCTGGAAGTGGGCAGTATAGGCTTGGAATGGTGGCTACAAAAGGCCATCAGTGTCCTCAACTGTCTCTTCCTCTCTCTGCCCCACCATCCTTAGAATGTGTCTTCATCTTCATGGCTTTGTGCTTGCAAGAGGGTTGCCCCACCTACAGCACTACTTATGTATTCCAGGACTCAGGCTATGTACCCAGGAAGGGTGAAAGGCACTGGCCAGGGTTTCTCTCCTTTTAAAAGTAGTCTTGGGCCAGGCGTGGTGACTCCCACCTATAATCCTAACACTCTGGGAGACCAAGGCAGGTGGATCAACTTGAGCTCATGAGTTTGAGACCAGCCTGAGCAAGAATGACAACCCTGTCTCCACTAAAAAAATGAAAAACTAAGTCAAGAGGATTGCTTGAGCCCAAGATTTTGAGGTTGTTGTGAGCTATGATGCCATGACCCTCTTTCAAGGGTGACAACACGAGACTCTGTCTTAAAAAAAGAAAAGTTCTGCTTTCCTCTGAAGTTATTAAAAAAAATACAGGCTCGGCACCTGTGGCTCAGGTGGCTAAGGTGCCAGCCACATACACCTGAGCTGCGGGTTCAAATCCAGCCCGGTCCACCAAACAACAATGATGGCTGCAACCAAAAAATAGCCGGGTATTGTGCAGGTGCCTATAGTCCTAGCTACTTGGGAGGCAGCAGCAAGAGAATCGCTTGCGCCCAGGAGTTGGAGGTTGCTGTGAGCTGTGCTGCCACAGCACTCTCCCCAGGGTGACAGCTTGAGTCTCTGTCTCAAACACCCCCCCAAAACAAAAAACCTACTTTGGGCAGCTCCTGTGGCTCAAAGGAGTAGGGTGCCAGCCCCATATATCAGAGGTGGTGGATTCAAACCCAGCCCCAGCCAAAAACTGCAAAAAAAAAAAAAATTAATAATAGTAATAAAATAAAAGGCTCAGTGCCTGTGTCTCAAGGGCCTAAGGCACCAGCCACGTACACCTGAGCTGGCAGGTTTGAATCCAGCCTGGGCCCGCCAAACAACACTGATGGCTGCAACCAAAAAATGGCTGGGCATTTTGGCGGGCGCCTGTAGTCCAGAGGCGGAGGCAGGAGACTCGCTTGAGCCCAGGAATTGGAGGTTGTTGTGAGCTGTGATGCCACAGCACTCTGTCCAGGGTGATTGATAGCTTGAGGCTCTGTCTCAAATAAATAAATAAATAAATAAATAAATAAATAAATAAATAAAAGAATAATAGATAAATAAATAAATAGGAGACTTTACAGCCTTTGTATTAACCTGGATGGGAGTGGAACACATTACTCTTAGTAAAGCATCACAAGAATGGAGAAGCATGAATTCCATGTACTCAATTTTGATATGAGGACAATTAATGATAATTAATGACATGGTAGGGGTGAGGGAAGGGGAGAGCAGAAAGAGAAAGAATGAGGGAGGGGTGGGGAAAGGAAGAGCAGAGCGAGGGGGGTGGGGTCTTGATGTGTGCCACACCTTTTGGGGGCAAAACACGATTGTAAGAGGGACTTTACCTACAAATGCAATCAGTGTAACCTGGTTTTTTGTACCCTCAGTGAATCCCCAACAATAATAAAAAAAAAGGATGCAGCAATTGAATTAAAAAATAAATAAATAAATAAATAAATAAAAAGTAGTCTCAGAAGTCAGTCAACTGTAGTGGAGAGTGGAAAAGGTAGATTTTTTTTTTTTTTTTTAGAGACAGTCTCACTCTATGGCCCTCGGTAGAGTGCCACGGCGTCACACAGCTCACGGCAACCTCCAGCTCTTGGGCTTAAGCAATCCTCTTGCCTCAGCCTCCCGAGTAGCGAGGACTACAGGCGCCCATCACAATGCCCGGCTATTTTTTTGTTTTGCAGTTTGGCTGGGGCTGGGTTTGAACCCGCCACCCTTGGTAAATGGGGCTGGTGCCCTACTTGCTGAGCCATAGGCACTGCCTGGGAAAGGTAGATTTTTCACCAAGCACATGGCTGTCCCAAATGAACTGAGGCTTCTGTTTATGAAGAAGAAAGGGAAAATGGCCTTTGGGTAGCTGGGACACAGGGGAGCTTATTATGGAGAAGAGCCCTGGAGTGAATTCCCATGCAAAGATGTCCCTGCGCTTGAGGGTTCTCACACTCCACTGTGTGTTCTTACTTTTTCCATAAGTTGGCAGGACCCACGAGTTAACATTTATTGACATCATTGGCGAAAATGATGTCAACTGGATTTTCTGTCTTGTTTTTGCCAGCCTGGAGGAGAACCATCTCCAGGATGAAGGTGTGTGTTCTCTGGCAGAAGCACTGAAGAGAAACTCAAGCCTGCGAGTCCTGAAGTAAGGAACCTGCCACCAGGACCCAAGACAACAATGGCTGGCCTTCGGTGGGGTGTTTCTGCCCAAGAGAGTTGGGCAGCTTCCCAGCCTGGGTATCTCACAGGAGGTGGCTTGCTAGAAAACAGCTTGTCTCGGTCTGGGTAGGAAGGATTCTAGTGCAAGTTGCTTGCTTGGGCAAACTCTGGGGGGAGAGCAGTGAAGTGAGGTGGGAAAGAGAAGGTCACCAGTCAAAGGAAATTCTGGAGCCAGTTATCATGGAGGGAAACTGAGCTCAGCAGCGCTGGGGCACTGCAGCAGCCAGCTCAGCATACACCTGGCTACCCGCCACCCAGGGCCAAGGAGGGGGGGTGTTTATTCACCTCCTGCCTGTGCTCCATATGTCGAGTTGTGCTTGTGTGTGCTGCAGCTCACCCTCCATGGCCGAGTCTGCTCCTCGTGTCGGGAGAATGGGCTCAGGCAGAGCTTCCCAGCAAACGGCGGGCAGAGAGAGGAGTGGCACGCCATGGCTTCCTCGGTGCAGACTCAGTGGCCAGGACACATGCCATAAGGAGGTGGGCAGGGGCGTGGGTCCCACTAGTGACCGTTGTGTGCTGTATCGGTTCTCTCTGAGGCTGGTGCCAAAGTTCCATGTCAGAGGGACCTCAGGGAACTGTGGGATGGCCCCTTTTGTTAGAGGAAGGTGGTATTTCCCCTGACAAATGTGGCCTGAAGAGAACACGTGCCTTTAGAGACAGACCGTCTCTGTGAGCGTGTCAGCTTTGCTGCATCCACTCTGGGGATGCTGGTGTGTGTTGCTTTACAGGGGCTGGGAAGTCGCCAGCTGTTGGGGAAAATACTTCCATTCATTGCTTGGGTGCAAGTGGGCCGTGAGGTCAGGGGACGCCTGGATTGTCCAAGTCAAATGCCAGCTTTGCATGGTTGGGGGTGGTGGTGGTGGTTGTCCATTATTGACCAGGTATTGATGTGGTGAGTTTGTTGTTTCTCATTGTCATAGACTTATCCACTTGACCCCAGCAGGTGCCAGGCAGTGGCACTGGGGTTGTCTCATGCCACCTTCTTATCAGCCTTACTATTCAGCATCCTCAACTGAATCACCCCCCACAAAAACTGAACTTCTGATATATTGAGAGAGAGAAAGAGAGAGAGAGAGAGACTTGCTTTTTTCCTTTTCCAGGCTTAGTCTCTGCCAAAAGTTGGTTAGGAGTCTAGGGCCTGAGACTAGACAGTGCAGGGTTACCAGCCATTTCTCCTTGGACCAATGCCTCAGTTGCCTACAGTGTAAGTGGAGACGATAGTTGGACCTTCCTCATAAGGTCCTGGGCATTTAGTGCTATGTAGGTAATAAGCTGGAGCCTAGCAAAAACTCGACAAATACTGGCTATTCGTGGTGGCATTGCCCCTACGGCATTGTAAGAAGTTGCTAAGATTGTAGGGAGGAGGGAGACAGGACGAGGACATCACTTAGAGGGCACAGTGATAAGCGGAGGACACCTTGGGGGCACATGGCTCTTCCCTTGCTCTCCCGGTCCTGCCCCATCTCCCCTCCCCATTTCCAGCCACCTCATAACTTTTTCTAATCTGAGTCCTCCCCCCCAACCCCCTGCCCCAATGGAAACAGTCACTGGTTATTTAATGTCAGAGCTACTGCGCCAAGTGCCTTAGATATACAGACAGTGGCAGGTCTTCCCAGCAGGAGAGGACCGGCGGGAGGGTTGGGGGAGGGACTGTGGCTTCCTCTGATGGCAGACCTAGTGGCCAGGGACCTGTGCCACAGGAGATGATGGATAGCAGACATGAACCCTAGGATGCTCAGCAGCCGTTATGGATTGGATTCTTATACTCCATGAGATGAGTGCTCTTTGGAGCCTGTTTCATTGATGAGGAAGTTGAAACCGATTTGCTTGGGATCAAGAAGGAAGTAGTGAGGTTTGGATTTAAACCCAGGAATTTAAACCCAGTACTGATGGCCGGGCGTTGTGGTGGACGCCTGTAGTCCCAGCTACTTGGGAGGCGGAGGCAAGAGACTCGCTTGAGCCCAGGAATTGGAGGTTGCTGTGAGCTGTGGATGCCACAGCACTCTATCCGGGGTGACGGCTTGTGGCTCTGTCTCAAAAAAAAAAAAAAAAAAAAAAAAGAAAGAAAGAAAGAAATAAAATAAACCCAGTACTGAAATTTAGCGTCTTCCTAAGGAAGGGATTACTTTTTTTGTGAGACAGGTCTCAGTCTGTCACCCTGGGTAGAGCGTCAGCCTAGCTCACAGAAACCTCAAACCCCTGGGCTCAAGAGATCCTCCTGCATCAGCCTCCTGAGTAGCTGGGACTACAGAGGCCTAGTTTTTCCATTTTTAGTAGAGACGGGGTCTTGCTCTTGCTTAGGCTAGTTTTGAGCTCTTGAGCTCAAGCAATCCACCTGCCTTGGTCTCCCTGAGTGCTGGGTTTACAGAGGTGAGCCATTGCGCCTGGCCTCAGGAAGGGGCTATTTAATTAGGTTATCTAAATCTGGTGCATGGAAGAGAGGAAAAAAGGTGCATTTCACTTAAGGCATTGCAGTTTGTTGACAACCTCACTGGGAATCTCAGGCAGGAGAACATGTCCGGGAGATTGATGGGCCTCAGTAGGCTGGCTCCTGAAGCCCCCTTAACTGGACAATCTCAAGAGGAAAACCAAGAACCCTTGCAGCTCAATATTCCTTTTTTCTTTTCCAGGCTGTCCAACAACTGCGTCACCTACCTGGGGGCAGAAGCCCTTTTGCAGGCCCTTGCAAGGAATGACACCATTCTGGAAGTCTGGTAAGGCCCCGGGCAGGCGCATTTTACCTCTTTGAGTCTCAGTTTTTCTATCTGTGAAAGGGAGTGAGGGAAAACAGGAATGTCAGAATTGTGAAGATCCCTTTTGATTCCGACACCCAGTGTCACTCTGTGTGTGATGGCTCTAGTTCTCTTCACATCTTTAAGCAGGGAGCAATGCTTTCATTGTAAAATCTTCATCGTTTATTCACAATCTTCTCCATTCTTAGCAATAGAGTAGGAAGGGGTGTGTGGCTAAAGAATGGGAAAAAAAGGGAAAGAGCCCAGCCCTTGCCCTCCTGGTTGCTGCTGCCTTCATTGGTCAAGGATGTTGTATCAGAGTCTCTGCAGTTCTGGGTGGAGGTTACACAGCAGGGGGACTATGGCCCAGTGTGTCCAAATCTTTATGATAAAAGCTGCAGGCCTTTGTGTGTTTGAAGAAAGCATTGAGTCACAGCCTCAAAGATTTGTCCCCCTTGTTTCCAGAGACCTATTTCTCACCCAGATAATGAGTAGAAGATTTTCCCGTAGTCTAACATGCTGGAGTGAGTGTTATTGCACATGTTTCAGGTGCTGGGCTAGATACTAGCATTTAAGAACTGGGAGATTTCTTTTTTTGTTGATGCAGTTTTTTTTTTTTTGGCCGGGGCCGGGTTTGAACCTGCCACTTCCCGTATATGGGGCTGGCACCCTACTCCTTTGAGACACAGGCGCCCCCTAGAACTGGGATATTTCTTAGAAAAATGTATTATTTCAGGCTTTCTCAAAAGAGCTGGGGACTCTGGACTCCTCCAGAGGAGAGGAAGGGGCAAACTCACTGTGTCCAAAGCCTACTGCCTTTGACCAGTCCCTTTAAATCTTCATCCAGTATACTTGTGACCCCTGTTTTAAATATGTAGACCTTGTTCCTTTCTCAACAAGCATATCAAGGCAGCTGCAAATGTCAATATCAAATGACAATGTTAAAAACAAAAACTTCAGAAACATGACCTGTGTTGGAGAGGTTTTTCTTTCTGTAGGGTTATATGATCGCTGTCAGCCTGTGAAGTCATCAGGTCTGGGCATAGTGCGGGTTCTTTTTTTGTATTTGAAGCCATGGCACAGTCCTAAGAAATGTCCCATTCTGTGTCTGGGAGCAAATCAGCATCATGTTGATATTTAAAGGGTTCTGATGTTATTCGCTATCTGTTAATGGAGCTTGGGAGGGCTCATTGCATTCTTCACAGATTCTGTTGTTGCCTTAAAAAGAATCACCAGCCTTGGGGAGTCTGTGACCGACTGGGTTCAGGGATGTGGCCTCGACTCTCCCCCTGCAGAGTCACGGAGCCTTGTTCATCATGCAGAGTGATTCATGAGCTGCCCTGGCTGACAGAGGATAAAAACAGCACAGAGTTCCTCCCAGGAGCGCTGCAGCTGGGCCGGAGGGTCAGCCCGTCCCAGCCATGGATTTAAAAAGTGGCAGCTTCCGTTTGAAAGCACTGCTCTAATTTTGTCCTCACTCAACCCTCTCTTTGCTTGATTTCCTGTAGGCTCCGAGGAAACACTTTCTCTGGAGATGAAATCGAGACGTTTAGCCATAGGGACGGCCGACTCTTGCTGTGATGTCTCCAGGAGGATGTTCCTTTGTTTGTGAGCAAGCCGGTGGTTTGGGCCCCAGAAGCCCGATTACCTCTGTCTGACAGCAGCCGGTTCCGTCTGAACCCCCTCCTGCCCAGGGCTGAATTCGTGTTCTGGGAACACACTAGGTCACCTTTATTCTGGTGGAGGAAGGAGCATCAGTGCCTTCCAGAACAGAATTTTCCCAAGCCTAGTTTTCACACTGGCTTCTTCTCCAGAATCAATGCTGGGTGGGGAATGCCCCTTCTCCATAGCATGGGGCTGGCCTCCGGCTCATCCTCTGGGGGCCTATGCATATGCCTGTTAACTAAGCATCTATTGCAGTAGAGACCTGCTGGCCTCATGGGGAAGACCATTCTTCTCATGAAGAAGATAGGTATTCAAGAAGCATCTTTCTACCAGGTTGACTCATAAATGCGTCTATCCGGGCCGTTCCCCACCTGAGGTTCCCTCAATTCATTTTGGGCTTGTACGTGCTACTTCCTTTGAGGCTGAGAAATAGAATATCAGTGATCTCAGCTTTCATATTTTGCTTTCACACCCTTGACCCTGGCACCCAGGGTGGCAAGAGCGGCAACTTAGCCTGATTTCCTTTGCAGTGCTTTAGATATTGTTGGAAGGGGACACATGACAGCCATTTGTTCCCCAAAACATTCTGGATTTGCAAGCAAAATATGACCACACTCCAGCTGGTTTCACATGTGGACTTTTATTTCCAGTGAAATCAATTACTTTTCAGTTACGCCTTTGGAAATGGCCCCACTTTAAAAAGCTCCAAATGCAGCTTTTTTAAATTAATCTGGGCCAGAATTTCAAACGGCCCCACTAGGCTTCTGGTGGCTGCCTGTGAACTGAACTCTGACAACAGACTTCTGAAATAGATCCGTAAGAGACAGTTCCATTTTATGTGGGCCAGAGTGCTTTAGGGTGTACAGTTATGGATTTTAAGTTTACAAGGGCAAAATCAGGCTCTTCCTCCTAAGCAAATGTCTTTCTGGATTATTCAAAGTGATGCATGTATTTGTAAATTGTCAGGTGCTGTGCAGATGTTATTATCTTAAACATTACTATGTGTGAAACTGGTTAATATTTATAAATGTCTTTGTTCTATTCTCCTAAGTTTATACTTTTATAGACAACACGACCATGAACTTAATTGTTGTACATAATCACAGAGGAATAAATTATTGAATCAACACAGCCGTTTTCATTGGGACCAAACATTTTTAAATGTTCCTAAAAACTTATTGAATTTTAAAGTACAATTCTGTGCTGGAAGGGGGGAAAATGATGTGTTCAACCAGATAATTTACTGCTTAAGGCAAAAGCAATTCTTAGGAATAAGCCAGCAATCAAAACACATTTGGCTTCCACTTAGAAAAGTCTAGCCCAGCAGGAAGTTTTAGGCTGTGCAGGAGCCTCCAGGTGCCCAGCCTAAAAAGGCTGCAGCTCACTCGAAAAGGCCCCTAGGCTTCCGTCGATCTCTCCAAGTGGCTCCAGGAGTCTTTAAAGGGAGAAAAGCGGAGGGTATTTGAGTACAGCTCTCCGCTACCAGTGGTCCCCGGTGCAGGCCTTGTATTGGAATAATTCTTAGCTGCGTTTAATGAGCCAGGGCTCAGGTGGCCGCTCACCAGAGTGAAATCGCACTTCCTTGAATGGTTTTGTGTATCGGGCCTCTCCCTGGGCTCCTCCTGCATCTGTGTGTGTCTGTGGGCGCTTTGTTGTTGGTGTTGTGTTCTGTGCACACTATTGTTTCTGGGACAGAAGATCAGTGGGGAGGAAGGAGGGGAAATTTCTGCCTTCTCCAGGAGCAAACACAGTTGCTCATTTGCATAGCACCACATTGGGTTATGAATTCCTCTCAGTTCATTCAGCAATGACTAACCAGTCAGTTAGGAAAAGCAGCGGATGGACGGAACAGATGCGGTCTCTGTCCCCGGCACTTAGGAAAGAAAGGGTGGAGGGCGAGGAAGGCAGAAAACAAGTAAACTGAACTATACATAAACTCAGGTCTTTGGCCTGGTGAGGGTTGTCCTGGGACAGGTTCTCTGAGGAGGTGCCAGGTAAGCTATGTCCCCAAGAATGAGAAGGGACTGCCCATGCAAACGGGTGTCACCAGGAGCAAGCTGCACAAAGATCCTGTTTGAGAAGGAATTTGTATGCTTGGCAGCTGAATAATGAACCCCAACACTCTCCAGATCGAAATCCCTGGGACCTGTGAATGTTACCTTGCGCGGCAAACGAGACTTTGCAAATGTGATTAAGTTAAGGATCTTGAGCTGGGAAGATTATAGTGGCTGACATGGGTGGGGCTGCAAATGCATTTGCAGTGTCTTTATAAGGGAGAGGCAAAGGAGAATTTGACACAGGAGAAGGCACCGAGACCACTGAAGCAAGACACCACAGACTTGGTAGGTAGAGAAGGGGCCCTGAGCCAAGGGACACAGAATCTAGAAACAGGAAAAAGCAAGGAGATAGGTTCCATCCTAGAAGCTCTGGAGGGAGTGTAGCCCTACCTCCCTGGCTTCTAGCTCACTTAGGACTTGCAGCATCCAACTGTGAGAGAATAATTTGTGTCATTTCCTATGGCAGCCACAGGAAACTGATAAGGTATGTTTTAGGCAAACTAAGGGAAAGGTGTCGCTAGGTGGGTTTGCAGAGAGGGAGGGTTGGTTCAGGAAGGGCCTAGGTGGTTATGGTCCAGTTTGGTCTGGATCGTAGAATAATGGCAAGCCATTGGAGAGTTCTAAGCAGGGGAGAGGCAACCCACCTTATAGTTAAAGAAGATATCCGTGGCTCTTGTGTGGAGAGGAGACTTCAGTACATGGGGGTGAGATAGGAGTAAGGGAAGGGACCATCCAGGAACTGTTGCAGGCAAGAGGCAGTTGGCAGTGGAGGGGAAGAAAAGGATGGATTCCAGAGACATTCTGGAGGGAGATTCCCAAGGACTTACAAATGGATTGGAGGAGAGGGATGAGGGGAAGGGGAAATCCAAGGCGACTCACAGACTTTTGACTTGAGTGACTGGGGCACTGGGAAAGATCAGCAGGAGATAGGTGTGGTAGGGGGAGAGACTTCTATTTTGGGTTGTCATGTTTGACACATCTAAATGAAGACATCATGTGGAGATGTTAAGTGGTGGTGTGAGTTCGGGGACCATGGGCAAGGTTATGGCCAGGGATAACAGCGTGGGAGTCCTCAGCATCAAAACGAGGATGGGATCCTCAAGCCCAGATGACATAACCCAGGGAGTGACTATGGAGGAAGAAGAGGCCGGAGGGCCCAGGTGAGGGTACTGAGATCTTGATATGTGATGACTGACAGAGTTCAGGGTAGGAGGAATTTCCTAACTTTCAAAAGTCCAGCAGAAACCACTGAGAGCATTCTGGGCCTGGTAGGTAACTAATGAACTAGGATTTTTTTTTTTTTTTCAGGCAGAGCCTCAAACTGTCACCCTGGATAGAGTGCCGTGGCATCACAGCTCACAGCAACCTCCAATTCCTGGGCTCAAGCGAGTCTCCTGCCTCTGCCTCCCAAGTAGCTGGGACTACAGGCGCCCGCCACAACGCCCGGCCATTTTTTTGGTTGCAGCCACCATTGTTGTTTGGCAGGCCCGGGCTGGATTCGAACCCGTGAGCTCAGGTGTACGTGGCTGGCGCCTTAGCCCGTTGAGCCACAGGCGCCGAGCCATGAACTAGGATTTTTGATTTTAAAGCTCTCTGATAGGGAAAGTACCTGGGAGGTGTGTGCTCATGGCCAGTGGCTTATCCAGGAGCAAACAGATTCCCCAGTTTTGTGGCTAAGAATACATAATTCTTATGCACAAAAAACAAGACATTAGAGTGGGAGATTTTAAAAAAGAGCCTCAGATTTTAATTATATTCATCATCACCCTGGAAGAAAAAAGATGCCAATCTGAGTGTCCTCCCCCAGCCATCGTGCCAAAACAACATGCTGAGATGAACATGCCCCGCGGAAATGTGTGAGGTGGAATTATATTCCCAGCTGGCTGAGTGGCCACTGGAGCTCCCATCCATTATTGTACCAGGACAATTTCAAGCCTCTCTCTTCATGTAGGTGATTGGTCCAGCCCAGTGGGTGAAGCACAGGACACACAGGACAATACCCGGGTAACGTCCACCACGGAGAGGGTGCAGAGCCCTGGGCCCTGGGTGGTGCGTTACAGGTGGACAGTAAGGTCTAAAAGGACATTCCCCTTGGAGAATTATGTGTGGGGAGGCTACAGCTGGGCGTACAGGCAATCCAAGATCTTTGACTTGTGTTTTTCTAGGAGTCTTTTTATTGCTTTAAATTTAATCCCTAGGGTGGTGCCTGTGGCTCAGTAGGGCGCCGGCCCAATATATGGAGGGTGGCGGGTTCGAACCCGGCCCCGACTGAACTGCAAAACAAAAAAATAGCCAGGCATTGTGGTGGGCGCCTGTAGTCCCAGCTACTCGGGAGGCTGAGGCAAGAGAATCGCCTACGCCCAGGAGTAGGAGGTTGCTGTGAGCTGTGTGATGCCACGGCACTCTACTCAGGGCGATAGAGTGAGACTCTGTCTCTACAAAAATAAATAAATAAATAAATTTAATCCCTAACATTTTCCAAACAATGCATCTAAGCATCACTTTTCCCCTAATCACTCATCCTGAAATGCCTTCTCAGGAGTGCTACATCCCTTTTTTTTTTGAAGAACATCTTTCTTGCTATCTCCAGTTCCACATCCCTTTCTACGCTTCTTTCTCATCAGCTCTGTCTGTATCCCCAGAAAATGAGCTATTCTTGGGCAGTGCCTGTGGCTCAGAGTAGGGTGCCGGACCCATATGCCAGAGGTGGCAGGTTCAAACCCAGCCCCAGGCTAAAAACTGCAAAATAAATAAAAAAAAAAAAAAAAAGAAAATGAGCTATTCTTTTGGGATACACCCTTGCCTGGGTTACTGCTTCAGTCTCCTGACTAGTGTCCCTGTTTTGATGGAGGACGTAGCCTATGAAAACATCAGATCAACCTCTTCTCTGGTCTGAACCCTCCAGGACTTCCTGTCTGGTGTAGGGTAAACGTCAAGGTCTCATGCTGACCTGAATCACCCCATGTCTTCTCAGTCCTCACCTTTGCCGCTTAACACCCCATTCTCTGTGCACCAGCTTCAATAGCTTCTCTGCTGTTCCTTGATCAAGCCAAGCACTTTGTGGCTTCCAGGACTTTGTATCTGTCTGTTTTCTTTTACAAGAACACTCTTTCCCTAGAGTCTGGGGCCTAGGCAGTGGCATGGTTGCTTCCTCATTTCCTGTAGCACTTTGTTCAAATGCCACTTCCTTCAGGGAATCCTTCCCTGAACAGTCCCCAGTCCCTCCCTCCCTCCTCAATATTGCCTTCTTGGCATGCACTAACTGATAGATATTTATTTCTTCCTTCCCTGAGATTGTCAGCTCCATGAGGAGTGACCAAGCTCACTGTGGTGTCTCCAGAGTTTATAAAAGTGCCTAGCCCATAGTAGGTGGTTAATAGACTTGACATTCATTTGAATGAAGTATCCACTCTCCTTAGCTGCATACAAAATAGAATTTGGGGCAGATTATAAGAATAAGTCAGCCTTTTCCTGACACTTTTAGTGTCTCCTTCCTAAAGAGAAAGGTTTCTTGAGCTGTGGGACCATTCCTAGTGCATTCACTGTCCCAAACAGGACCCAGATGTAGCACTGATACTGGAATTTCACTCTTCAATAGGTCCTTGGTCTCGGGGATTCAAAGAATGAACCCAGGGACCACAGATTAGTGGTTAAGATAGGACTTTTGTTAGAAGTTAGAAACAAATACAGAAGAAGCAAAAAGCACCAGAGCTTCTGGAACAGGGAAGAACTGAAGAACTCTCTTTTTTTTTTTTTTGACTATTTCTAGACTTTTATTTCTCTGTGAAAAGGGCCAAAAAAAAGGAGGGTGGAGGAATAAAATAAAAACAGCACAGTTGCCTCGGCGCCTGTGGCTCAATGGGCTAAGGCACCAGCCATGTACACCTGAGCTGGCAGGTTCGAATCCAGCCCGGGCCCACCAAACAACAATGATGGCTGCAATCAACAAGTGGCCGGGTGTTGTAGCGGGCGCCTGTAGTCCCAGCTACTTGGGAGGCGGAGGCAAGAGACTCGCTTGAGCCCAGGAATTGGAGGTTGCTGTCAGCTGTGATGCCACGGCACTCTATCCAGGGTGACAGCTTGAGGCTTTGTCTCAAAAAAAAAAACAAAAAAAAAATCACAGTTCACACACACACACACACACACCAAAAAAAAAAAAAAAAACACGAGTAAGAGGGGAGAAAGAAAGATGAAGTACCTGGAGGAGGGTTTCCCATTACAGCAGCAGGAGCCAGTGGGCTGAGACGCTCCTATCTCTCCCTATGAAGAACTCCCTTGGGAGTCTCCATGTGGGCTCTTTTTTATCTAGGGGTCTTAAGTCTAGAGGATTACGCTTGGCTGGCATTTGGTAGATAATAAATACATTAACAAATGAATGAATGTAGTTCCTCTTTCCCTAGGGTGAGGTTATCAGGTCCTTTACAGTCTTTGCCCCTGAGAAGGGATTAGGGTGTATGCTCCTACTCAAGTTGGAACAACCCCAAAACCATCTCTGGCTGCTTGGTTCATGATCTTATCAGAGCCCAGAGGGTGTGTCCCAAAGAAGGCAGTCTGCTTGTGCCTGGAAACGGGGGTCTGTCTTCTGAGCTCTCCTGGGCCTGGAAAATGGGGGGGGCATTGTCTAGCCTTGAGTGTTGGGGGGCTATTGTCTAGCCTTGAGTGGTGGTGGTGGGGGCCATTGTCTAGCCTTGAGTGGTGGAATCCTGTATCAGCACCATGTTTCCAATTGTGCATTAAGTCATTTTACTGTGTATTTTTTAAAATCAAACAGAAATCATTTGTCATTGATACCAGTAAAGAGCTCAAAGAGGAGAGCATGGATTTATAGTTCAGCTGGATTAGTTTAAAGATGATTAAAGTAATCCCTTTTATCTTATCAAAAAGAGCTTTTAGGTGACCAGAGTAAAGGCCCCAGACAGAATACTCTATTGCACCTAGAGTTTCTCTTCCTTGAGAAATAAGCTCATCTTGACCCTTCATCCATTGACTGAAGCACTAGGCTGGACTGCTCTGGAGAACTCACTTGTCCAGCAGAAATGCTTGTGGGCATGCCTGGTCCAGTTAGCCTTCGGGCTCCTCCTGAAGGCCCATATTCACAGGGCTGGAGGGAAAATCGCAGGAAGCACAGGAGGCTGGATGAATTTCCTGAGATGGAAGGCAGAAGGATTGCAGTGGGGGTAGGGAACATCTGGAGTTCCCTTCCAGTTGTTTGGTGGAGATACTGAGAAGGCAGGAGGACATGAAATCACTGCCGCATTTAGTGAGGCTGGAAGTAGGAAGTAACTGGTGGTGGCTTAGGAAGACTGGGCAGGGTCTATCACTGACAACACCACTGCCCCTGTGCTGCTGAGGTCTCTTAGAGGCCTGACCTAGGCCCCTACCTGGAGCTCACCTCCACCCCCACCCGGAGGTGGCTGAGAAGCCACATTCAAATCAATCGCTTGTTGGGTTCCTGCTGTGTGCAATAAGAGGACAGTTTAGAATTCCAGTTGACCTCCTGGTAAAAACCCTCCTGAAGGGTTCCCATTGCTCTTGGAATGTAAACTAAGCCTGGCCCTGGCTCCCAGGGCCCGTGCTTTCTGTGCCTTGTTGTTTTCAGTTCCTTCAACTGGTCATGCACTTTCGTGTTCCCTTTGTCTAGAGCGCTTCCCCTCACTCCGACTGCCAGTTATCTTCAGACGTGATCTTAAAGGCAACTTCCTCACACAGGCCTTTCCTGAGTGCCCAACCACCCTTCAGGTATGCTCAGAGCACTTCTCCTGAGGCTTACCACAGCCATAATTAAGTAAGTGATCATGTAATTAGTTGTTTTTTGTGGGCCTTTCTTGCCGGAGGCAGGGGTGGCATTTTGCTTGTACGCTGCTATTTCCTGGTACCTGCTCAGTAACTCAGCCATCAGTTATGGGAACCCAGGGCCAGGCAGGGAGGAACAGGCTGTGGGTGAAGGGTAGGGGATTGATAAAGGCAATCTGTGAAGGCTGGAGCCATCTGCAAAGGCGGCTGTATGAGACTGGACTTTGGCTGGGCCCTGCACAGAGGGAAGTGGATGGGCATTTCAGTTGAAGAATCCCATTTAAACAGAGATGGAAGGAATCCTGGCTTGGAATCAGGAAAATCAGGGTCTCAGTCCATTTCTCGGGTGAAAGGAGGAAAGTTACTTTCCTTCTTTGGACCTTAATCTCCCATCTGTAAGATGAGAGGCTGGTTTATCAAGAACTGCAAATAATAGCACCAGGATAGTATTTCCCAATCTCATATCCTGGCAGACATTTCTCTTGCCTGTGAGCCTGAATATAGCTTGAGACTTTTCTTTAACACAATGTTCTAGGCAGCCATTACCAATTGATAGGAGATGGGAAATGAGATTGAGTCCTGTTTGTCAGGCTTGGCTTGAATGAAAATCACTTAGGTGAAGTCAGGTCCTGTTAGGTGAAATCGGTGTCATTGTCTGATTCAGTGAATGTGTGACAGGAGGGCAGAGGGAGGTCTCTGAGCACTGCTGGTGGGGAAGAAAGCAGAGAGGTCAACAACACCAAATACCATCATCAGAAAGGACATAAAAATGTTTCGGTTCAGGAGTGGCAAACTCAAACGCCTTCAGGGGCCAGTGAGAGAAGCAAAAGATGTCTACTTCATTTTGGGTGATTATGGCAAGGAAGAGAGGTGGACTGTTTACTACTACTGTTAATCATGTGACTGCTTTTATGTATTCATTGGTTTAAATTACCAGATATTCAGAAACATGTCACTTTCCACTAGGGAAATTTGTGTCATGATTAAACACACACACACACACACACACACACACACACACACACACACACACACCCCTCCTTTCTCAGTATTAATCACCTTCTCCCATAATTAGTACTTAGAATGTCAAAGGAGAAGGAATTAATTAACAGGAGTATCCAGTGCAGCAATGTTCTGGGACTGATGAAGCACTTTCTTAAATATTTTGAGCACTTTAGGGAATCAGAAGCTTCCTTTCTAATTGAAAGCTCCTTAAGTACGCCCCAAGTCCTGCCTGGTGGCCATGGGTGCTGGGCTGAGTGAGGCAAGCATGTGGAAACCCCTTCTTCACGACTTTTAGGAGGCCTCCTTCTGAACTGGAACAGGTGGCAACAGGTTCAGAAAAGCAGACGTCCCAGGCTGAATATGAGAGGGAGAAAGATTTAACCTCTACCGAGCTCCTATTTTCAAAACAATCCTTGCTGTAAGACAAATGATACCATTATCGCCAATTCACAGATGAGGAAATTGAGGCTTAGCGTGGTTGTGACTTACTCAGATCACACGGCGTCTAAATGAAAGCACAAAAGACTTAAACTTAGGTCTGATCTAAAACTTTGCTCTTTTATGGGATCCCATTCCCAACTTTCTTCTGGACTGCTCCCAACCCAGTCCCAAACTTGAGTCTACAGTTTTGACAGCTAAGGCAGGAGCCTAGACCTGGGCATGGGAGGTGGGGCTGGGAGAAGCACAGCGCTCCGCCCGGCTCCGATATCAGCCAATGGCAACGCGGAATCCATTGAGCTTTCGCCCAATCAGCTAGAACTCCCCGCCTCCATCCCCCGCTCTTCTCCGCCCCTCCCCTCCGTTTTCCCTTTGGCTCCACCGAGCTTGACGGAACGGAAAGTCCCTTTAGCGGCCGGGGCGGCAGCCATTGGAGGAAGGTCTGTCACAGAAAGCCCCAATCAGGGTGCGCACAGAAACATAGCTCGAGCTAGGATTGGTTAGCCCGGCGGTTGCCCTCCGCCTCCGCCCCCTCCCTCTCCCCTGGGCTGTTCAGAGGCGGGGCAGGTGGGGGCGGGCCCAGGTAGCAGGTTCGGCTGCGCGGGGGCCGCGCGTCGGAGGTAAATACTAGGGCGGTGGGTGTGGGGCGCCGGGCCGGCCCAGGACGCCGGCCGGGGAGGCAAGGCTAGGGGTGACGTCCCGCTGCTAGAGGTGAGTGAGTGAGAGGGAGGCGAGCTGCGGGCCGCCGGGTCCCCTCGGGCGCCGCTGCCTGGCCTCAGGGCTCCTGGAGCCGCCGCAGCGACCGTCCGGCCCTCGGCGCTGGCCCGTTAGTCGTCCCCGCCGGAGCCGGCCAGGCCCGCGGTGTGCCGAGCCCGCTGACGTCAGCCTGGGCTTTCCCACCCCCGGGCTTCCCCACCCCCCTGAGCCTTCCCGGGAGGGCTCCTGAGTCCTGCGAGGCAGGTCGCCGCCGTCGGGAGCTCCCGAGAAGAGAGAGTTTGGGGTGGGAGCCGCGCAGGACGCAGTCTCCCCTTTCGGTCCTCCATTTACAGTTGGGGAAACTGAGGCACGGGCCACCGGTTGGCTTCCGACGGCCCCAGTTGGCATCGAGAGCTCTGGGTTGTCATGCCTTGCGTCTGTGCCGTGGGGCGTACGGATCGCTCGGTTTTGGGGTGTCTGTGGCTCTCTTCCAGGAATAGCAGTCGAGGTTCTGGCCTCCTTAATGGCGTGTTCTGCTTTTTCTTTCAGTTTCCCTCTTTCCAGCGTGAAGATGGTTTTACACAACAATCCAGAGTTCTTTAGTTGAAAGGTGTGCTCTGTTCAGACAGGTATTCTTTTTTTTCTTTTTGTTTTTCGTTCATATTAACGATCAATGGGAAAATCGAGAAATTTTGAAGGAAGATGGTGTTCTTGAGTTTGGTACACAGCTGGGTCAGCTGCCCGGTTATTCATGTACTTGGCATCTTTTCTATTCCACCCCTTGGCATTTGCATGTTTTAGGGTGGTTGTCATCTTCCAGCCACCAAGACTGTGCAGGCTTCTACCTCCCACCCCCTCCACCCCCCCACCCCCGTCATCCCTGCCACCTTCCTCTCCCCAGTTCTCCCTGGAAAGTTATATCCTTGGCTCAGCTAAGGAGCATTTCTACCTTGCTTTTGAATTCCGCCTAATTGGAAATCTTAATAAGATTGTTCATTTTGCAATCATTGGCTCACAGGGAAAAACTCAGGGTGTTCTTGAAAGGGTGTTCATTAAGTTTTGGCTTTTTACACACCCCCTCATGCTCCAAGTAGGTTGAATGGCCCCAAGAATTTAGCCTGCCATTACCCACTGGGTAGTGGGTGGATTTGAACTAGAACAGTATTAGGAGGAAATGATTGCTGGAAATTGCTACTGAAGTTCGTGTACTCTGAATGATAACACCCAGAACATTCTCTAATATTCTGCTGCAAAATTTTATGGTATTCTTGCAAAGAAACCTTCCTTTAGGTAGTAACTTCTGTGAGGAGCTGATAAAGCTAAGGCACTTGTTATATAAAACAACTACAAGCATGGAACAGCAATGATTTCTGTAGTCTGGCATGCCTAACTGTGTATTTGTTTGATTTAAGGAAGTCTTTAACATATGGAGGAGGAAAAGAGTAATTATCCTGCTCGTCATGCTATTAGTATTTTGTTCCTGATTTTCACACTATGATCTTAATGGTCAGGGTTTTTTACATTGAGTATGCAGAATTTATAAGCATCATACATGGTAGGGAGGTGCTAGGCAGCTAGTTTCAAATAAATCTCAAAACAACTTGGTTTCCTAATTGTGAAATTTTCTGTTTCTTATATGTACAGCAATGAAGTGGTGCAAAAATTGACCATGACTTCCTTTATCTGGAGCAATGGTTTTCTTTTCTTTTTTTTTTTTTTTTTTGAGCAATGGTTTTCAACCTTCCTAATGCTGCAATGTATTTTCATTGTTAAAAAGGGGTCGCGACCCACAGGTTGAGAATTAGTGAAGTTTTAGACAAAAATCACTGAATACTCCGCTGATAGAGAGAATTAGTAAAGTTTTAGACAAAAATCACTAAATACTCCTAACTCCTGAGTTAGTTCTCTCTCTCTCTCTTTTAAAGCCAGGAAAAAGCTTTTAGTCGCTTTGGATGAGGAAATGGAATTTTGGCTTTCATGGTTGTCTCTTGAGTCCTTCATTCCCTTCCTCATGTATTGAATGCCTACTGGTATGTCAGGCACTGGTTTGGGCACTGGGAATATAAAGAAGGACTTGGACTTGGGGAACTTACACTTTGGAAGTCAAGGGGCTAGTTTTAACCCTAGTATGGCATCAGTGTTCCTTGTTTTGACAGGCACATGCAGATGTGGGAGCCAGATTTTTTTTAACTATATAGATCTTGCTTGTTTTAGGGACTGTGTACTAGTGTCACAATCTATGAGGAAATGGAAAGTGACTCAGTTTCTTTTTTGGACATGGAATCTCTGTATTCCTGATCTTTAGCTGCTTAGAAATATAACAACTTTTTCTTTTTGTGAAAGATATTCTTTCTTAAAATCATTCTAGCTGTCTAGAAACTTTTGGACAAAAGCCCTTGTGTCTTTCTTTGGTGTTCATGCTGACCATCCTACTTCTTTGCTATTTGTAATTAGGGGCAGAACTTAGTGTTGTAATTTTTTACTCTGATTTAGATAGCTGCCTGTGATTTTTAGAACATGCAGGGTGTCTCAGGGGATGCAAAAAGTTCTTGAATTAGATCTGTCTTGTGAGATTATTATGAACATTTTATAACCTGATAACTTGAGAATGAAAATGACATTGTATCTTCTGGATAAGTTAACTATTGTCAATTTTCTGTAGCTAATGATGTTCATTTGTATATATGTTGACTTTTAGAATATGGTAATTCTGCTCTTTAATATTTTCATATAAAACCTACATCTTGATCATCTTCTTTCCATTGCATCTATGGGAAATTGATAAATATTTGTGCCTTCCAATCCTCATCTTGGTTTAATGACTTTTTCTTAATACAATTAAATTCCCCTTTACTCAGAACTGAAACCATCAACAAGCTTGGATAACCAAATATATTTTCAAATCTATGTCATCCTCAACTGTTCCCTCGTCTTCAGTGTCCTCAAAAGAAAGGCTTTCTTTTCAACATGTTTTTAGGGTTAAATATATTATTGTCACTTAACTCTTTGATAATCTTCATTCAGTTTTATCAGGATATTCATAATCTCTCAGTTGTCCAGCCTGAAGATAGTATTTAGATGAGTGAGTCATTTGTGATATGTTCACCCTCAAAGTGATTTACCAGTAATGTAGTAAGAAAATACCAATGAAAAATTCTCCCTTCACACTGACCCCCGACCCTTGCCCTTCTGTGATTTTGAATGTGGCTCTGCTTCTCTTTCCTTGTGTTGTCTTACAGCTCCTGTGGCCTTTATTAAAGGCAGAAGCAGAGTGAACGTGGGATGATTTGTCTTAAATTGTGTATTCTTCAGTGTCTGACGCTGTACTGAAAGCATAAAAATACCAAACCAAAAAACCAACCTTCTTGGTTGATAAAAAGCTCATTTACAATGTGATTTAAATCTTTCCTTCCACATTATCTTGAGTCAGTTTTTACTGGGTAGGGTAACTTAAGATATTACTATTATCCATATCCCAATGAAAGAAGACTATTGACATTTAATCATTTCTATAGTGGGGGAAGTATGTGTTAGCATATTTCTGTTATAATACTGGTATTTTGAGAATATTAATGATCATTAAATTTATCATCTGGTATATTTCTAGACTGGAGCCATAAAGTTACCCATTCAATTTTCTCTATCAGTTGCAATGAAGAGATAAATTTTTTTTTTTTTTGGGGGGGGACAGAGCCTCAAGCTGTCGCCCTAGATAGAGTGTTGTGGCATCACAGCTCACAGCAACCTCCTGTCTCCACCTCCCAAGTAGCTGGGAGTACAGGCACTTGCCACAATGCCCGGCCATTTTTTGGTTGCAGCCGTCATTGTTGTTTGGCCGGCCCGGGTGGATTCAAACCCGCCAGCTCAGGTGTACGTGGCTGGCGCCTTAGCCCATTGAGCCACAGGCACCGAGCCAAGAGATAAATTTTTAAAACTGTTTTAAACCTATTCTTTTTTTTTGAGACAGAGCCAGAAGCTATCACCCTGGATAGAGTGCTATGGCATCATAGCTCACAGCAACCCCCAATTCCTGGGCTCAAGCGAGTCTCCTGCCTCTGCCTCCCAAGTAGCTGGGACTACAGGCACCTGCCACAATGCCTGGCC
>CAUYON010160624.1:0-12731 GCA_963573935.1 Arctocebus calabarensis
AAACTCTTGAAGTAATCGGCTTGGGTGAATATTTTATGAGGAGGACTCCCCAGGCAATTGAAGCAGTATCAAAAATACACTACTGGGACCTGATCAAACTAAAAAACTTCTGCATAGGCAAGAACATAGTAAGTATAGCAAACAGACAGCCCTCAGAATGGGAGAAAATATTTGCAGGTTATGCCTCCAACAAAGGTTTAATAACCAGAATCCACAGAGAACTCAAATGTATTAGCAAGAAAAGAACAAGTGATCCCATCTTAGGGTGAGCAAAGGACTTGAAGAGAAACTTCTCCAAAGAAGACAGGCGCACGGCCTACAGACACATGAAAAAATGCTCACCATCCTTAATCATCAGAGAAATGCAAATCAAAACTACTTTGAGATATCACCTAACTCTAGTAAGATTAGTCCACATAACAAAATCCCAAAACCACAGATGTTGGTGTATATGTGGAGAAAAGGGAACACTTCTACACTGCTGGTGGGAATGCACACTAATATGTTCCTTTTGGAAGGATGTCTGGAGAATACTTAGAGATCTAAAAATTGACCTGCCATTTGATTCTATAATTCCTCTACTAAGTATGTACCCAGAAGACCAAAAATCACATTATAACAAAGACATCTGTACCAGAATGTTTATTACAGCCCAATTCATAATTGCTAAGTCATGGAAGAAGCCCAAGTGCCCATCGACCCATGAATGGATTAATAAATTGTGGTACTTGTATACCATGGAACACTATGCAGCCTTAAAGAAAGATGGAGCCTTTACCTTTTTCATGTTTACATGGATGGAGCTGGAACATATTCTTCCTAGCAAAGTATCTCAGGAATGGAAGAAAAAGTATCCAATGTAGTCAGCCCTACTATGAAGCTAATTCATAGGTTTCACATGAAGGCTATAACCCAATTATAGCACAAGAATATGAGGAAAGGGCCAAGGGAGGGTAGGGTAAGGGTGAGGTTGGGGTGGAGGGAGGGTAATTGGTGGGGCCACACCTATGGTGCATCTTAGAAGGGTACAGGCGAACCTTACTAAATGCAGAATAAAAATGTCTTCATATAATAACTAAGAAAATGCCATGAAGCTATGTTAATCAGTTTGATGAAAATAGTTCAGATTGTATATGAAGCCAGCACATTGTATCCCCTGATTGCACTAATGTACACAGCTGTTATTTAATAATAAAAATAAAAATAATTAAAAATTAGGGGTAAGTTCCCTACCAAAAAAAAAAAGTAACCACAAAATTAAAAAATTTTGAATATACGTAAAAAAACAAAACCAGCAAAATCACCCAGCCAAAGCAAACAGATGAAAACCACGGCCCCTTTCTACTCTTATAGAGTTAAGTCAGTCTGCAGCATGTTCTAATAGTTACTAAAACCACCATGTCTAAACCTAATCTTGTCATCTCTTTTGTCTTAATACAGCAGCTCTTCTTGTTTCCTGATAATGACACCCTGCCATCCTGACAGTCCTCTGGGGTTAAGGCCTCAGTCACCTCTGGTATCTTTCCCCTTCGGTCCTGGATACTCCTTTCCATTTCCGCTGCTACTGCTCTAGCTCAAGACCCTCTTCCTCACTGCATAGCGCATGTTTACAGGAGGCCTCTCATGCTCTATCTCTAAACTAACTGCTCATACGTTCTGCCATTCTCCTCTCTAAAACTTGCATCCAGTTCATGACAAAGTGTGGCAACACAAAAAAGTCATCCATTTCTCTAGTCACCAAATTATTTGCTAAACATGTGCTAAGAACAAGGTAATGGGCAAGAAATCTGTTTTACTTGAGGGGAGATGAACTACTACTGGCAGAATGCTCTGGACCAGTACTGTTTTAAACTAGATTTAAAAGTGAAAAAATGAAATAGGGTTTTCTTAGCCACTGTGCAAAACCAGGGAGCTTCATGTTACTGGACAGGTTACTTACCAACACAACATTTCTGACACCACTTGGTTTCAGGAATTTTTGCTGATACAGAAAATTTCCTAAATGTAAATAAAAATGAGTGTATAATACATGTAGGCAAACTCAGTATATGATAAAGGTGCTATTACAGATCAGTAGAGAAAGGAGGAGTTCAAAAACTAGTGCTGACATAATAGGTCTCATGTTAAAAAGAAGAGTTAAATGGATTTGGTTCTCATGTCCTCAAAGAAATTCCAAATGGATTAAAAATTTAAATATGAAAAAAATCTATAGCAGTATATGATTTTGGGGATCCCTTTAAAAAATACAAAAAGAACAAATCATACAAGAAAATGCCTATGAATTTTAAATGACATTTTTTCCACCGATACATTGCTGGCACCTCAATTTACACATGGCATTCAACTTGTTGAATTAGTAAGTTTAGATTATTAAAAGATACAAATGAGAAGATAAGTCAAAAACTGGGAAAAGATATTTTTAGTGCTTATAATATATTTAAGCCATATAAAAAGTTCTCTTACTGCTTCAACAATTTAAGAACTTCTTTTATTTAGATATCTTTATTTCTCTACTCAGGAAAAGTAGAATACAGATATTCTACCAAGGGACTTTAGGAGTCCTGCAGTAACATCTGATTCAACTTTAATAGGTAAAACCCATTTTGAATTATTTTATAGCTACAATTTAAAAAATACACACATGTTCACATGTCATTTATAACAAAAGTTAAAATAAGGGAGAGTGATAGTGCATCAAGCTGTGCGAACCTCAAATGTCTCCATTTCTATACACCTAATTTAAACTTCCTTTAAATACATAAATGTGCCAAAGATTAGATGTCAGTGTTCTGTACTGGTCTTTTTTAAAAATAAAGCTGTACAATTTTACATACAAATTTTATAGCACATGGGTGACATACACTGTAATTCCAAACAAGCTCAGAAGAATCTTCTTGGTGGATGTTTTTGTCACCATACAACTGACAACGAAGTTAATAACCAAGCATATATAACACTATGGTACTGTAAGTTTAACCTTTAATACGTTTTATATATTGATATATTTATAAAAAGTTATAATAATTATAGTTAACATTTACAGATTCCTTACTATGTGATATGCCTTTTACATGTTCTGTGTCTTGTTCTACCAGCAATACTACAAGCATTGGTAGCAATACGACCAAGTCATAGCACAGCAATCTGAGGCTTTAAGATTTTTTACTCAAGATCTTACGGTTAGCAATTTAGGGAGAAAAAAACCCTAGTGTCAGTCTACCTGATTCTAATGTCCTGGTGATTCAACTTTGAGAAAAATCTATTACTTCTCATTTATGCTTCCATGTAAATTTAAATGAAGATGTGTTTTGAGTTTGCGAGGTAAGCAAGATGTTAAAAACGGTAATCAAAATATTCTTGATACTATGACATCTAAACAATGCAATAAAAATTATTAATGCTGAGGCAATGAATGGCTATGATGGAAATCTAGAATATCCTGACTTCAAATTTCTGGTTTATATACTTCATTTCTCCCTTGACTACTTTATATTAAAGTTTTACATTTTAATTTACAATTATCTAAAGTATATTTAGACTTCTAATTTTAAAATACCCTTTTCATATACATTGGAGTTTCTTATAGCTTAAAACAAAATTAAACCCCCTTAGCCAAACTGCTTTGGATCAATGTGCTTTTTAGAATGTTAACAAATGTGAACCAAGCTCTTGTAGACTTTCCTTGACAACAAGTTTAATGTTCCAGGCCACACGTGTACACTTGTCTCCTGGCTCCCAAAGCTAACTTAGAGTTTAAGGTACTGAAATGGTCAAAACTCAGGAAGATTAACGGCTGGTTCTGAAAGACCAGAAGGAGGATGAATACCTGGATAAGAACAATCAACTATTAAGTATGGATTAGAATTAAGCCAGCAGAGGATAATTTATTAAATTTCAGTTTTATTTTATTCTTAAAATATTTCAACAGAAGATAATTTACTTAATTTCAGTTTTATTTTTATCCTTAAAATATTTCAGAAGATTAGGGAGTACACACGTTTTGTTTACACTTAGTTTCTATATAGACTGAATCAAAGTTATTAAGTGTGCCCTTCACCCAGATAGTGTATACCGTACCCAGAATTAACTTTTATCAAATATTCAAAGTAAAGTTGTGGGCTCTACACACTTGCCTTAATTTTACTCATGAGTTTGCAAAAGGCAATAAAACTTATTCCACTAGACCAAATTAACTGGAATTCTAAGTTAACCAACATTCTTAATGTATTTAATGTAGGATATTTTTAGGGTACACTATAGGCACAGTTCAATTTGTCATGTACACAATTTATCATTTTCAAAACAACTCTGCAAGATGAGTACACTGGTTTCCATGTATAGCTGAATATGCTTAGAGAGGTTATGTAATTTACCCAAGGGTTCCATAGCTAGTAACTATTCATGATTTAAATTCAAGTCTATTCAGATTCCAAAGCTTATGCTTTACTAAATAAAGAATTTTAATATGGTAGGAGTACATATCTTCAGGAATGAGAACCATAAAGCTCTCAATTTTCAGAATAAGAACAAGATGCTCAGTCAAAGAATGTACAGTTGTGTTCACTGAATAGCAGAAGTGGTATTCATACATAAAATACCCCTCTAATAGTTTTTAGATATCCTGCCAAAAAGTAAGAGAATTAGGAGTGGATTTTATAGTAATTACTAAATAATGAACTTCAAGAAAGTAAGATGGATATATTTTAGGCTAGCAAGTGACTATTATGGGCAGCGCCTATGGCTCAGTGAGTAGGGCGCTGGCCCCATTATACCAAGGGTGGTGGGTTTGAATCCAGCCCCGGCCAAACTGCAACAAAAAAAAGCTGGGCGTTGTGGCAGGTGCCTATAGTCCCAGCTACTTGGGAGGCTGAGGCAAGAGAATCGCCTAAGCCCAAGAGCTGGAGGTTGCTGCGAGCTGTGATGCCATAGCACTCTACCGAGGGCGAAAAAGTGACACTCTATCTCAAAAAAAAAAAAAAAAAAAAAAGTGAATATTACAAAAACCCTGGAATAATAAGTTGGAGCTAAAATACTCTCAGAGGTAGCATTATGTATGGAGACTCCCTCAGGAAGAAATCTTACTGAAGTCTGTCTCTCTATACATGGACTCTTCATGCACATTTGGTATATTCAATAAAATTTGGCAGAATTAAATACAGCTAAAAACAAATAAGCTGAAAAGCTTTCTATTATAATAAAAAGATAACAAAATATGAATTCATTAGTTTACGTGCCTCATATTCCTTGGAGGTACTTTATATGCACCTTATATATATGCAAAAACTTTGTGGTCAGTTTCTATGTTCACAGGAATTTAGGATTATCAAGTTAGAAGTTTTGATGGAAAGATGGTGTAGGTAGGCAGACAAATGGCAGCTGGGAAAAAAAAGAGGGGCAGATAAACTATTGGGAAGAATTAAAAACCTCTCAACCACAGTTCTTGAGAGTAGTTATAGGAGCCACATCCTAAATTCAAACTATATTCTACAGTATAAAAAAATCAAGTTCATAATCACAATTCTAAGTAATTGTGAAAAGATTCAATTACATTCAATATAACCTGTATTTTAAAACAGAAAAAACATGCAGTAGTTTTTAAATGATTTTCATCACGAAGATTAATTTTCTTTTCTTTCTTTTTTTTTTTTTTTTGAGACAGAGTCTCACTTTGTTGCCCCCAGTAGAGTGCCCTAGTGTCATAGCTCACAGCAACCTCAAACTCATGGGCTGAAGTGGTTCTCTTGCCTCAGCCTCCCGAGTAGCTTTGTAGGCGCCTGCCACAATGCCTGGCTATTTTTTAGATACGGGGTCTCGTTCTAGCTCAGGGAGGTCTCGAACTCGTGAGATCAGGTGACACGCCCACCTTGGCCTCCCAAAGTGCTGGGATTATAAGTGTCAGTTACCATGCCTGGCCCCCAAAAGGTTAATTTTTAAAAAGATTTTGTGCACAAAGGGGCAAATCTTGGCTACAGTACAAACTCAGCAATTGAGAACAACAGATTCCTAAGGTACTTAAAAGCTAAGGTTTCATATTAATTGCTTTACAACAAATATTAGGGAGAAGGAATGGCTATATTATAAACTTTTATAAAATACAATTTAATTTCTGCCAGACTTAGAAAAATCTTTCAGTCAACAAATATGGTCTAATATTATAATGAGCAAAAGGAAGAAGATAGCATAATAAAAAATTCTTGAAAGTAGGAAAGGAAAACTCCTCAATTTCTAAGTAATCATTTCCTAATGCAAAAAATTCAATAATTCATTTTGATTTTCTAGGCTTAGAAACTGTTCTTTGAGATGAATGTTATAGTTAACTCAAATCCATTTGTCAAAGGCATTATATGTGTAAAATTATAGCAAATTACAGAAAGAAACTAGTATTTTTACCCTACAGAAACACAGGATTAAAACTTCAGAGAGAAAATTATTTGATGTAATTGCAAAGTAGAAAGAAAAATTCTAAAACAAGATTGTGATCGATAAACATTTGTTAAAATATATTACTCAGAATTTTTTCATTACACATGATTTCTCTTAACCCAAACTAAGTGTTTTTATTTTCAGTAGCAGAAGTATTCACTACAATGTATTAACATACTATAGGATATTAGGACAGAAGCATAATATGCCCTTACCTTGGCAGTATTCTGTCAGGAAGTTTGTGTGCTGGAATAGCAACAGGTAACTTCTGCATTTGTCTTGCATAATCAAAAAGCCCTGGTAAGTTATGGGAATAAAGCTGAGAAGCTTTACCTGTAGAGAAAAAAAATGTCACACAAAAACTAATAACACACAGCAACAATTGTAAGGTATTCTAAAAATGAAATACATACCAGATATTGATAGCAAGCAATTGTTCATTACGTACAACCATGTACACCTTCGAGGGAATAGCTGATTAAAAACAAACAATACACAGTTTATAAAGGATAATACATAACAGCAATGTAAATATATACATACTAACCATGTGAGCTGTCATATCAATAGGACAGTTCTTTAAAAAGCAGTCAAAACAAGATGTTAATACACGTATACACATTTATGCAGGAGAAAAAAATAATGCAATTTTACCCTAACATATGATTAACTTAAATCTCCCTTAAGATGACAACTATGTAACTCCAAACTATGCAGGAAATAAGAAATTTTCAAATGTCTATTCCTTCATTTTAGTTCTGGGTTGGAATAATTAAGACTCTCCTGGGCATTCTCCCCTAAATGTATTTATCTAGGCAACTGTACACGAATGGCTTCTAGAGTGTAAGATACAGAAAAAGGATTATGGTGGAATGAAACTCAGGATATGAAAATACCAGGTATGTTAGGGAAAACTGCTGAGAGAATATGATGAAAAACTCATAAATACTAAAGGATTTATGTATATCTCTGGAATTCACTACTGAAATTTAGTATGTAAGAACTGAGAGGCACCTTTGGAAGCTTCAAAGTGGTTAGTATTCTGGACAAAGAGAAGCGAATTTCATGAAACACAGTCTATAAACTCACTATGTACATAAAATGTCTCATTTTTCCAAACAAGTAAAATATGGCATTGCCATATAGTTTTTTAAAGTTGTAAAACATCCCTATAGGTGCACCACAGACTGATAAGATATCAAATCACATTTCTTCCTTTCCATAAAAAATCCACATCAGAATTGAGAATTCATTGGTTACGTTGAGAAAACAAGGCAGAGAAAGAGGAATGACTTATTCCAAACCACTATATATACATTACTAAAGTTGCAAGAAACTGATTTTTATTTAATTCAATGTTAAACTGAGTTTATTTATGCAAATGTATACTTTAAAAGTATTTGTCTAGTACCACATCTTCGGTTTATTATGAAATCATAACACTTATAAATATAGTGGGTTTGCTTATTTAATACAAGCATATATAAAGTACAAGATCAAGACACAGATTTCTTTCATATTATCACCACAGGGACAGTGGAAAGGTATTCATGGAGTTTTATTAAGGTTGTTGGGTTTCTTTTTGAATTTTCATTTTTAACTACATGTTTTAAAATGCTAAAGCTTTTCTAGATTTCTAATGCCTTTTTCCTTTAGCATGTTATAGACACTGGTGATATAACCTGTTTAAAAAAAGGAATGTAACAGTTATGAAGAATATATTCTATATAGTTTGCCTAGATTTGTATATATGCTTTCTCAATGACTTTGTGCAACTTCGGGTAATTTATTTAATAATTATATCTCAGTGTTCTTATTTACAAATAAGAAAATAAATAGCAAATGAAAAATTTAAAAATTTAAAATCAAGACTCCGTTTTGTTTCATTTTCTTGCCTTTTAGCATCTTCCCTGATCTAGTAGACTCATGCTAACAATTTCTTTCTCCCAGAGTCTAGAGAAAACCAACCTAATAATCAATTATACAATGAGATGAAAACATTTAGGATCTCACATATACTCATTCTGTACTCTGACATGCATCCTCTGGGAGGGAGAAATGTTTCACTTTGAAAGACAATGCTTAACTAAGAGTGTATTACTCTAGTAGTATAACTTCAAATTTTTTTTTTTTTTTTTTTTGCAGTTTTTGGCCAGGACTGGGTTTGAACCCACCACCTCTGGCATATGGGGCCAGCACCCTACTCCTCTGAGCCACAGGTGCCGCCCTATAACTTCAAATGTTAAAGCAACTAAGAATGGAAGTTATTACACACAGGGGTTGGGTGGCGTTAACAGGTGCCTTCATTTGCTTAAGGCTGGGTGCAGTGGCTCATTGCTCATCATTTGGGAGACTAAAACTAGGCGTTTGAGACTCCATCTCTATAAAAATTAAAAAATTTAGCTGGGGCTGAGTGTGGTGGCTCACTATTATAATCCTAGCACTCTGGGAAGATAAGGCAGGAGGATCTCTTGATCTCAGGAGTTTGAATCCAGCCTGAGCAAGAACAAGACCCTGTCTCTACTAAAAACAGAAAAATTAGCTGGGCTTGGTGGCATGTGCCTACCCAGCTACTTGGGAGGCTGAGGCAAGAGAATTGCTTTAGCATAAGAGTTTGAGGTTTCTTGCTATGCACTATGATACCACGACACTCTACCCAGGGTGACAGAGTAAGACTCTGTCTCAAAAAAAAAAAACAAACAAATAAATAAAATAAAATAAAATAAAATAAATTTAGCTGAGTATTCATAGTTCCAGCTACTGAAAGGCTGAGGCAGGCTTGAACCCAGGATTTTAAGGTGGCAGTGCTATGATGGTGCCACTGCATTCTAGCCTTGGGAAGAGTAAAAAAAAAAAATAAATAAATAAAATCACCTGAGCAATCTTATAAAAAATATGATAAAATGTTGTGATGAGAAAGGACAGAAATATTTGATTATGAAGAAATTATCATTATTTACATATTCTCTACTTTATTTGTAATCAATTCATATTTATATAAAAGAATTAGTCGCATCCTATAGGTATCCCAAACTCATTGTTACTAAAGTGAATGAGTCACTGTTCTCCTCCAATTGACTCTCCTTTGGTATACCACACTCTACTTTCTGGTACTGTCATGCATCTAAGTCACTCTAGTTGGAAACCTGAAGTTAACCTGTACCTCCTCAACCTCCGTGTTCAGTTGGTCATCCAATATGCACAATTCTAACCCTTTAATCTTTCTCTATAGGAACACAATAACTGGGAGACAGTATGGGAACCTAGTCAGGGCATGGAATATGAAGCCAGTTTATCTGGGTTCCTAACCCAGTCCAGGCACTTAAAAGCTGTGGGATCTTGGTGAGTTACTAGTCCTTTCTGTGCTTCAGTTTTCTAATCTATGAAATGAGAATAATAATGGTATCCACCTCTGAGAGATTTCATAAAGATTAAGTAATAGCGTAAGCACTTAAAAAGGGGGCCTGAATGGAATTCAGAAGAAAAGAGGGGTTGCAATCTTATTTTTAGATATATGTGGATTTAAAGCAACTAAAGTAAAAAAACACAAAGATGGTCATTTCATATTGGTCAAGGGACAAATACAACAAGAAGACATTTCAAATTCTAAATATTTATGCACCCAACTTAAATACTCCCACATTCTTGAAACTGACCTTACTTAGTCTTAGTCTTAGAGCAATATGATATCCTGTAACACCATAATAACAGGGGACTTTAATACTCCTCTTACAGAGCTGGACAGATCCTCTAAACAGAAATTAAACAAAGATATAAGGGACTTAAATGAGACCCTAGAACAACTGTGCTTGATAGACTTATATAGAACACTCCATCCCAAAGCTAAAGAATATACATTCTTCTCATCAGCCCACGGAACATTTTCCAAAATTGATCATATCCTAGGACACAAAATAAACCTCAACAGAATCAAAAGAATTCAAATTCTACCTTGTATCTTCTCACACCACAGGCATTAAAGGTGGAACTCAACTCCAATAAAAACGTTCAACCCCACACAAAGACATGGAAATTAAACAACCTTATGTTGAATGAGAGTTGGGTGTGGGAAGAAATAAAAGATGAAATCATTAACTTCCTTGAGCATAACAACAATGAAGACAAGCTACCAAAACCTGTGGGATACAGCAAAAGCAGTTCTGAGAGGAAAATTTATTGCTTTAGATGCCCAAATCCAAAAAACAGAAAGAGAACGTATCAACAGACTCACAAGCCATCTTATGGAATTGGAAAAAGAAGCAGAGTCTAAGTCTAAACCCAGCAGAAGAAAAGAAATATCCAAAATTAAATCAGAGATCAATGAAATTGAAAACAAAAGAAATCATTCAGAAAGTTAATGAAACAAGGAGTTGGTTTTTTGAAAAAATAAATAAAATAGATAAACCTTTGGCCAGACTAACTAGAAATAGAAAAGTTAAATCTCTAGTAATCTCAATCAGAAATGATAAAAAGGGGAAATAACAACTGATGCCACCAAGATACAAGAGATTATCTGTGAATACTACCAGAAACTCTATCCCCAGAAATCTGACAACGTGAAGGAAATGGATCAATATTTGGAATCACACCCTCTCCCTACACTTAGCCAGGAAGAAACAGATCTCCTTAACAGACCAATTTCAAGCACTGAGATTAAAGAAACAAAAATCTTCCAACAAAAAAATGCCCTGGTCCAGATGGCTTCACGCCAGAATTCTATCAAACCCTACAAAGAAGAGCTTATTCCCATACTGCAGAAATTCCAAAAAATTAATGAGGAAGGAACCTTCTCCAACACGTTCTACGTAGCAAACATCACCTTGATATCAAAACCAGGAAAAGACCCAACTAAAAAGGAGAACTTCAGACCAATTTCACTCATGAATATAGATGCAAAAATTCTCAACAAAAGCCTAGCCAATAGATTACAGCTTATCATCAAAAAAGTCATACATCACGGTCAAGTAGGTTTCATCCCAGGAATGCAAGGCTGGTTTAACATACACAAGTCCATAAACATTATTTACCTTATCAACAGAAGCAAAAACAAAGACCATGATTCTCTCAATAGATGCAGAAAAAGCATTCGATAAAATCCAGCATCCTTTTCTAATTAGAACACTGAAGAGTATAGGTATACGTGGCACATTTCTGAAACTGATCAAAGCTATCTAAGACAAACCCACAGCTAATAATTTACTGAATGGAATAAAACTGAAAGCTTTTCCACTTAGAACTGGAAGGAGACAAGGTTGTCCTCTATTACCATTACTATTCAATACAGTGTTGGAAGTTCTAGCCAATACAATTAGGCAAGACAAGGAAATAAAAGGCATCCAAATGGGAACAGAGGAGGTCAAACTGTCCCTTTTTGCTGACGAAATGGTCCTGTACTTAGAGAATCCAAAGACTCAATCACAAGACTCCTGGAAGTCATCCAAAAACACAGTGATGTCTCAGGATATAAAATCAATGTGCACAAGTCAGTAACCTTTATATACATCAATGACACCCAAGATGAGAGGCTAATTAAGGACAAATCTTCTTTCACCATAGCTTCAAAGAAAATGAAATACCTAGGAATATACCTAACAAAAGAGGTAAAGGACCTCTATAAAGAAAATTATGAAACTCCAAGAAAGGAAATAGCAGAGGATATTAACAAATGGAAAAACATACCATGCTCATGGCTGGGAAGAATCGACATTTTTAAAATGTCTGTATTTCCCAAAGCAATTTACGGATTCAGTGCCATCTCTATTAAAATACCAACATTGTACTTTCAAGACTTGGAAAAAACGATTCTGCACTTTGTATGGAACCAGAAAAAAATCTGTATAGCTAAGACAGTTCTTAGTAATAAAAATAAATCCAGGGGCATTGGCATACTAGATTTCAGGCTGTACTACAAGGCCATAGTGGTCAAGACTGCATGGTACTGGCACAAAAATAGAGACATAGACATTTGGAATTGAATAGAAAACCAAGAAATGAAACTAACATCTTACACCCACCCAATCTTCAATAAACCAAACAAGAACATACAATGGGGGAAAGATACCCTATTCAATAAATGGTGCTGAGAGAACTGGATATCCACATGTAAAAGACTGAAACTGGACCTGCACCTTTCTCCACTCATAAAAATTGATTCAAGATGGGGTGGCTCCTGTGGCTCAGCGAGTAGGGCGCCGGCCCCATATACCGAAGGTGGCGGGTTCAAGCCTGGCCTCGGCCGAACTGCAAAACAAAAAAATAGCCGGGCGCTGTGGTGGGCGCCTGTAGTCCCAGCTACTAGGGAGGCTGAA